>CABFWB010001672.1:86559-129346 GCA_902151455.1 Timema bartmani
TTTTTTTTTTTTTTTGGCTTCAAAGTTGTTAGCTTAAAAAATATTCCATTATAATTATAAAATATAGAAGATGCCATATTTCAATCCTCTTTTAAAATATATATGTGCATTAAATTTTTAAAAATGTATCTACTGGTAGACTATTTCACTGATAATCATTATAAACACTACCTTAAAAACACAAAGCACTTTTCAAATTTCCTGTTCGATTTTCTTTACTATAACACATTTATTCTAAAGATATTTTAAATTAATTTTTAAACATACACATAACTCAGTAATTTTAAGAGGCATCCATAACTCAATATGAATATAGCTTAATATATTTACAAGGTTGTGCGTAAAATAAATAAACGTAAATAATATTAGAATTAAAATCTGGATTTTCGTAAATTTTCGATATTTTAAACTTCAAAGTCACATTAGAGAAATAATCAAAACATATATCTTCTTACATAAAAAATATTTTGAACTTATGTAAATAATTGATTAGTTAAAAATTAATGAGTGCTTTAAAAACCTGTGTTTCATTATATATACTTTCTCTCTCTCTCTCCCTATATATATATATATCATCACTCATAAATTTAAATTATGACAGCTATGTGGTTTGCCTTGACTAAGTTGTATTCTTAATAAATACTCTTGCAAAATATATTATCTGTGAAATATTACATTCTTAATGGGACTGTTGATTTAAATTAATTTAAGTGATTTATATTAATCCTCGAATTTTGATAGAACACGAGTGCAGAATAACTATGTAACAGATTTAGTTGTATATTACTTTATTGCTCTTAATGACCTTAGTACTAATAAGAAAAGATTCAACTCACTTTTAGGAAAATAATTTATTTTTTTAATTCAGGGCAAACATTACTTTTCCCCACACCACTTAAAAACTTCCTTATTTTATTTAAAAAAAATTAAAGACTTTGCGTGAAATCTTAAACAGATTAGTATTGTAAGCAAAAATACTATTATTACTACTTTTATTAAAAGTTGTCAATACAACAATTTGACAGCTGAGGCCAGATACTAATGCTTGAAATTAGTTAATAATATTTAGTAATAAATTCTTCTTTTAGTCAACCCAAAACACATAACGATTTCGAAATGTGATTTTTTTTTTCTTATATAACTAATCAAATCATTATTCTCAAAAAGATTGGTTGACATTGAGCCTTTTGGCCTTAGTTAAACTAATCCCTATCAGCCATCTATGGCTTGTTTATTATCTTTCTTTTCTTTTTAAAGTCAAGTTTTTTTAACACTCTGCAGATAAGCGTCAATAGAGTTTCTTGAGCCAACACGAGATAAAATAGGGCCGAGTTTACGATCAAGTGGTTTGACCTAATATTGTAGATTTTAATTTAAAGATAAAGGGGAAACAGAAGGAAAGTCTAATTTTAGCTCAGATTTAGTTAGTGCTGCCATCTGTTGGACCATCACGAAACCTTTCTAATGCACTTGAAATTATGGTTAAACGGGGTACCGGTATCAGTTATATTTAAATTAACTAAACAAAATATTTTCTGGGGTCCTTATGAGGTTTTAAATATAAAAGTTATGGTCCTGAAGGATGTATATAATGTGACTTTCCTCCTTTTTCCCTCGTAACCTTCAATAAAAATGTATACCCGCATCGGTGATCACGTGGACTTTAGGCTTATATAGTCTGGCTTGACTGTGATGGGGGAGTTCAAGGATCGAACTGGCTCTGTGAACCGGGAATGTTTTTTTTTTCTTCTTAAAATAGTTTCCCATTTTCACTTCACTTAAATGCGGGTACACATCCTATAAGGATAACCCCCCTAACCTTTAAAACCATTAGCGTAATTATTAATTCATAAGCGTATAACATGAAGGGTTAGTAAGACGCGGTGCTAAAAAAAAAAAAAAATCTGGATATATAATATTACTCTTTGGAAAAATATTAATAAAAATCAAACCAAAGTTTAAGATTTCCACTCTCCCTCCTTCCCCACCTTCCCCCAACCCTCATTATATTTTCTAAGACCTGTTTTTTAAGTCCGTTCTGGCCAGTTTGCTGGCGCTTGGACGTACGAATTAAATATATATATATAAATAATATTTCACGTTTTTTTTTTGCTACTCATCCATATTGTATATATGTTTCGTGCAAAGCCTTAAAACAGCCAACGGACGTCTTGTATTTAGTATAGCACCACAATTGAGGCTTACTAAGTCTGACTATGAGACTGGCCCATTCCATTCTGGTCTAAGAAGGTGTCTTGCTGTATTTAGTATAGCACCACAATTGAGGCTTACTAAGTCTGACTATGAGACTGGCCCATTGTCTCATATCGGGAGTCAACCAATCTACCAATATACGAAAAGCAAGTAGTTCAGGTGAATGAGGGATTGGCTTACGTCCAAATATTTACTCTTCATTTGGTCCTTAGTTTCTTAAAATGGTATCGAGGACACTTTCTTTTTGATCATCACTTCATAACTCACTGCACAGGCGCCGTGCCCAGACGTTTATCGAGGCAAGTACAAAGACGTGGACTACCCGAACGAGGACTTGGGTAAGAAGTACGCCGAGGATGTGCGTGCGCTTTGCAACAGGGCGCGGGCCAACGACCGCAACATCGCCGCCTTCTTCGTGGAGAGTCTGCAGAGCTGCGGTGGACAGATCGTCCCGCCCGACAACTACCTTCGACAGGCTTTCAAGTGAGTTCAGGTTGTAGATTTGTCACTGAATTTGCGCTTCTTGGAGACTCCTTCGATATTTCTTTTACTTTTTACATGAGTGCAAGTTCGTTCAGGGTGTTGAATAGTCACCGAAATTGCGCTTCTAGGAGATTTTCTTGGGATAGCTTTAATCTGCGACGAGCTTTCAAGTGAGTTCAGGCTGTAGGGTAGTAATGGAGGCTGCTTCTAGAAGAATGTTTTGGGAAAGCTTTAATCTGCCACAAGTTTTCAAGTAAGTTCAGGCTGTTGGGTAGTCATGGAGGTTGCGCTTCTAGGATACTCTTTTGGGATAACTTTTATCTGCGACAAGCTTTCAAGTGAGGTCAGGCTTTAGAGTAGTCATGGAGGCTGCTTCTAGGAGAATATTTTGGGATAACTTTAATCTGCGACAGGCTTTCAAAGGGATTCAGGCTGTAGAATAGCTATCGAGGTTGCACTTATAGTTGACTCTTTTGGAAAAAACTTCTATCTGCGACAGGCTTTCAGTTGAGTTCAGGCTGTTGAGTAGTCACCAAGGTTTAGCTTCTTGGGGACTTCTTCGGCATACCTTCTACCTGTGACAAGCTTGCAAGTGAGCTCAGATCATAGAGTTGTCACCAAGGTTGCTCTTCTTGGGGACCCCTTCTACATGCCTTGTATCTGTTACAAGAGTTCAAGTGAGTTCAGGCTGTAGAGTAGTCACCGAGGTTGCAATTCTTAGGGAATCTTTTGGAATAACTTCCACCCGTGACAAGCTTTCAAGTGAGTTCAGGCTGTAGAGTAGTCGCTGACGTTGTGTTAATAAATGATCCAATTAATAAAGTGTGTTTATCGTCGCACTCTGTCGTTAAAGTGAGATCTGTTCTTCCCAAAGACATGTCCGCGAAGCTGGCGGCGTGTGCATCGCCGACGAGGTCCAGGTGGGGTTCGGCAGGGTGGGCAAGCACTGGTGGGCTTTCCAGCTTCAAGGCGATGACGTCCTCCCCGACATCGTGACTTTGGGCAAGCCAATGGGCAATGGGCACCCCGTGGCGGCGGTGGTCACCACCAAGGAGATAGCCAAGAGCTTCAAGGAGACCGGGATCGAGTATTTCAACACGGTGAGAGGACATTTAAATTTAATTAAAATTCATCCTTTTAAAAGGTGGCGTGGAATGAAACTGAGTTAGGGTAGTTTTTTTCCTTGCAGTTGTACAAATTTTTAGCCAAAATAAATAACATATTACGTCCATAGGTAGTTTTACTTTAGTTTTCTATGAATATCAAAATCAAAATTTCTTTAATTACTTTAATGGGCATGCTAGAATTTAATTATAGCTTTTTATCTTGAATTAAAACGTTTAACATCAAATTCTTCTGGATACAAATTACACAAATTCAAGAACGGTTGATGCTACTCAATTATTTTTTTTACATTCATTACTGTTTCCAGACTGTGGCCTTGGTCAGTTTTTTATTCAAACCATTTATTTTCAAATACCCGCTTGTTAGGCCTGTCGTAGCTTCATGTGCCTTATAATCTAAATTAAGGCTAGGACAGGCACAACAACCAGTCCCCAGTCATTAATTTATCAATTTGAAAAGGTAAATTATATTTTAATCAACGATAAAAAAATTCGGCCAAGCCGGTAATCAAACCCGGGACCCTTAGCTCAGTAGGAATACACGCTATTGACTGAGCTAAGGTGTAGGACTGTTGTTGATATTAATGTGTGCATACAGCTTTTTAAAACATCCATGGGGTTAGCCCGCCATCAATCCATACCGACTGAACGCCCACTGTCTATTGTTGAAGATAGTGCCAACTTTTGTTGATAGAGAATGTCATAGGGTCAGCACAACGGACCCTCCGGTCGTTAATCTCAGATTTATGGCCAGGGGTGTCTACTTCTTTTATTCAAATAGCTCATCATTGTTTACAACTAAACTGAATATATCTACTGGAGGACTATTCTATTTATTTTGTACAATAATTATTTTTATGTATAAAAATTTAATAATGCTGAGCCCAATTCACTATCCCCATCCAATGCAACTATTAGAGCATAGGTCTTCAAACTACAGCCCGCGGGCCACATGATTATATCCAGCCCGTTCCAAGATTTTATCAAAAAACAAATCAATTGTTTCGCTTTGTTATTTATTAACCAAGTATTATATTTGACATGTCCAGTTTCTGTCCGCACGCGTGCTTCCCTCCCATGACACAGAGCCAGAGTGCTGTCGGAATTGCAAACCCTCATTTTCAGTCGCAGGCACCATTCCTTATATCGACAACAAAACGGCTTGACTGTGACGATTTTTTAGGTAGTTCCAAGTCTCCCGGCAGAGGGTTATAAGAGTAAAGTCCCGAAAGATGTTACCTAATTTAAAAAAATATATATTGACTATTAATTATTATGAATATAATTTATTACATATAAATTGATTCATATCTCACAGAGAAGAAAGAATTAATGTCAATCACTTTTTATCTGATTGGCCTTGGGAAGTGGCATTTTTTACAGGCGTGACTGGCCATATTATGACTTGAATGTAAATTTGCATGCTGAAACAAATTTGATTTATGGTCTATTTGCACATGTCAAGGCATTCAGGACAAAATTAATGCTACTTGAAAAACAGGTGAACGTTACTTTTGCCCGCAAAAATGTGTAAAATATATTGTGTGGCCCGCATAGTAAAAAGTTTGGAGACCCCTATGTTAGAGCATTGAAAGGAATCACGCATATCCATAGATTTCATATTTTTTTTAGAAATGGTGTTATTTTAGATTACGATTCAGGAAAAAATATGGCGAAAAGTAGTACCCAAATATTTCTATGGTTTAAAAAAAATACCTATAGTCATATCATGTTTTATAGTTTTAAAATGTACGTAAATGTTAAATTAGTTTATTCTCAACGTTTTACACTAAAGTTGGCAGTTTTGAAATTTAGAGTCAAAAATCTATATTTGTGGTTACTTGGAATTAATGTAGAAATAATATAGTCTGCCTTAATCTTATGTAGAGTTCTGTGTTCCAATCCTGGTTGGGTGTACTAAGAGGATTAAGTTTAACCAAATGTACTTCCTACTCTATTTACACACAAATGCGGGTACATTTACCTACATTATAATTTTCTTATTCCTACCCTAGTAGCTTAGGTATAATGTTTACTGCTGTGTATGTTGCAACACGAGCTGGGGAAAAAAAAATGGGTGAGAGGGTTAAAAATAGAGATTATCAAATAATTTAGGATTGTACCAGGGTTTTTTTTAATTCTAGCTTTAACAGATGATTAATTTTTGAAAATTCGAAATTTAAAAAAAAATTGCTCAAGATATTTTTTTTTTATATTTATCTAAGGAGTGTCTTATATTAAAAATAACATTGTGTACATGCACTGCATTTTAATGTGTTCCAATCTATGATAGACTATAAAACAGTATTTACAATTTAGTCAAACCATTTAGTTTAATGGTGAGATCCGGTTTAAGCTCCATCTACAGATTCCAAATCCATTGGGTACATACTCCGTAAGAGATTCACTCCACAATAACAGATTGCACTATCTACAAAGTCCTTATCCTTAATTCTTTAGTCATTATCACTAAGTAGAACTGAATCAACTTTAACTTTCTAAGGACTATTCTATACGGACTGCTAAGGACTACCAATCACGGCAAAGTAAGCGTGTGCGCGCGCGCATCGAAATGAAAGCACCAATGACATTATCATATCAATTACACTAGCAAGCTCGTTTCTTAAACATATTATTTGTGACTGCGTTTAACCTACCTTTCAAATGTATTCTATCCTGGATGCTTTATCAAAATATATTGCATGTTACTTTTATTGTTCAGCTGGGATATCGGCTATTTCACAGATTACGTCTGATTGATGCCGGGATCACGATCAACTTAACGCTAACTTAAAGTTAATTTAACCCGTCTCGGTGGCGTAGTTGGCTAACGCGCCATTCGTGTTAGGCCAAACCTCCGAGGACGGGAAGATTGAGGTTCGAATCTCGGTCGGGTGAACTGGGGGTGGTTTTTCCTAAATGGTTTTCCACTCTCCCTCCACGCGAATGCGGGTTCACTTCCTCTACATTCAACCTTCCCAAATCCTAATCCATTAGTGTAATTAGCACTTAAGCGTATAACCCGAACGGGTAGTAAGACGTGGTGCTAAATAAATCTTAAAAAAGTTAATTTAACGTAACTTAACGTAAAAGATCTCCTCATGTGTTTAAATGGAAGCGATCACGATTCAGTTAACTTAACGTTGACTTGCAGTTAAATTAACGTAAGAGATGTCCTGGGAGGTCTTTTACTTTAAGTGCACGTTACTTGAAGGGTATCACGTGATATAGCCAGCCAATCATTATGCGAGTGACGTCAACAGGGCTATTTAGTAACTCATTTGTTGGTTTTATGACCAAGGTTTACTCTTTAGCGTAAGTTCTAGTGATCAGACTTTAAACAAAATAATTAAACTAAAAAGGAAAGATAAATTTATCAAAAATGGTTTTGTAATAGATATCTATTATATCGATTGAAAACTGTAAACATTCACAGATCATACTCTAGAATGAAGATGTTTGGCTCGAGTTGTTACGTAAAGTTACGTGAATCCTGATCATACATACGTTAAGTTAACTTTAAGTGAACGTTACGCTAAATTGATCGTGATCCCGGCATGAACCTATAGTAAATTTCTATTTGAAGAGTGTAATTGAACGTTGTTTTCAACTTTTTCATTGATTGACACGGTCACGTAATTACGGATATGGACTATGTTTACGCGATTCCTATTTCTGAGGACCGTTAAGGACTTAAGGACTATGAGGATGTGGATCTATAGATGGGCACTTGGAAGTATCGTATTGAGGTTATGTTTTGTCCACAGTACGGCGGGAACGCCGTGTCATGCGCAGTAGCCAGCGCGGTGATGGATGTTATCGAGCACGATAAGCTCCGCGAGAATGCTGTAAGGGTCGGGAACCATCTTCTCAACTCTGCCCGCCAGTTGGCGGCCAAACACCCACTCATAGGGGACGTGAGGGGCGTGGGGCTGTTCGTAGGCATCGAGCTGGTCAAGTGCCGCGAAACCAGGACCCCGGCCACGGCCCACGCGCAACACGTCATCACCAGGTAAGCTCTCTCTATAATTGTCTTAGAGCCGACGGCCTTGAATACCAAACACGGTCGGTCAGTTCGTGTGTGCAAGCCATCACGTCTGCTGTATCGTGAATGAAGGGGCCTAGACTATAGAGACGGGGGAGGGGGGGCGGAGAGCATAAGGACGCGTTAAGCTTTGGGAGACTCTTTGTTTTAATCTAGATCAAGATGGGAGTCTAGTCTTCATGTCTGAGGTGCGATTGTTTCGGGGAGTTCACTCTTAAGATGTGGAAACAGGCGCCTTTTGCAGCATTTAATATTGATATAAATTTTAGTAATTAAAATGTTGAATATTTTAAAATAAAATTTAAAAGCAATAAATTCAACATTAAATAATTGTTTTTTTATGGCATTCAACATTTTAATTTTTTAAATAATATCTCAATGCAATAAATTCAACAATAATTTATTGCTTTTTAAATTATTTTTTATAGCATTGAACAGTTTAATTATTCAAATATCACAAAGCTTGTCAATCTATTTATTTTAACTTCAATAGAAATATATTTCAATAATTGTAAACGCACTCAAAAGAGTTTTTTATCCGTTTTTATTACATTAAAAATTTACTAGTACATAATTTCCAATTCTTATTATCTTTGAAAAAAAATTATTAATATTTAAAACCAAAATAAAAATTTAGATCATATACAATCTTAAGATTTAATGTGAACCCCTAATCCACTTCAGTGGCCGAACGGTCTAAGGCGTCACTTTGGTGCTAGCCTATGCTGCTGATGATGGAGAGATCGGGGTTCGATTACTGGTCAGGTCAACTGAGAGGGTTTTTTCCCTAAATGGTTTCTCACTCTCCTTCCATGCATATACGTTCAGATTACCTCTAAAATACTTCCTTCCTTCTCCCTACCCCATTATAGTGATTATAAAATATACGTATAACCTGAACAGGTAGTAAGACGCGATGCTAAAAATAAAATTAAAAATTAACAGTATTTGACAGTCAATTTTTGTTGAATAGAGAGTAAAATTTTAATAAACCAATATTTCCTCAAATAATGGCCAATTTATAAATGCAATGATCCGAAATCGTGTACAAAGTTTATGAAAATATAATATCATAAGGTCCACAGGCTGCTCAGGATCAAATTTGACTTGCCTGTTTCTACATTTTCTTCATAACAAGTGATTTTTTTTTTGTTTGATTTTATTCCCCTCAGGATGAAAGAGGAGAATATCCTTCTCAGCGCGGATGGTCCAGACAGGAACGTCCTCAAACTGAAACCTCCCATGGTGTTCTCCCACGAGAATGCCGATCATTTCGTCAGGGTGTTAGACGAGATCCTGACGGAAATGTCCGATGTAGAGGATGTAAGGATATCTATATTTTTCTCGACAATTTTTTTTTATTACTTGGATTTTCTATCTAAATACATTACTTTAAAATATTGAGTTAGAAATGGTCGTTTGTACAGGATGGTAATGGATGGCTCTGTAGAGTTAACATTAATTACTTACGCTATGGAATTAGGAACTCCAAAGTTCATTGCCTCCCCTACTAAAGTACGCCCGCCACCTGTCCCTAGATCAGGAGTTTCCAACTGGCGGTCCACGTACCACGTGCGGCCCGCAAATTTTCTTGGAAAAGTGATTTACTGTACTAAAATGGATGTTTTAATCGATAATGTTTCTTCTAACATGGGGGAAATGCATTAATTCTGCAACTAATGCTAATATTTAATTTCTTCCTTATATCTGATGCATTATATTTATGTATCAAATATATAATATATTTTATTTGAAAAACTCATTTAGTATAAAATTAAACATATTTAAATTGCCACTTTTTCATTTACAATTATTATTAAATACCTGTTCTTGTTTTTGTATAAGTTCACAAAAATTAGCCGATTAAGAAGCGACCCACTAATAGAGTCGTGGATTCAGTTGAGTGGCCCTCGGGAACTTTTAAATTGGAAACCCCTGACCTATATAATTAATAAACTGCAAAAAAAATTGTGTTATAGGTTGTTAACATTAAAAAAGTCCTTCCAAAATCAGAATGGATTTCATCAGTGAGCTCTAGTATTTCAGGTCATTATTCATGGTTTGGGAGTTGTTAATGAACTATGTGAAGGAAAGTGTTAGTCTTGGATAATATTGTCTTCACATAATGGATTATTTTATAAAAATCAAATACCCCACACAAGATCCCCCTTATATTACCCTCCTCACCATATTTTCTCCTCTTTCTCTCATTAAGTACCCCTCACACACCTTCCCACTCTCTCAATAATTATCAGACCATTTTCTCATCTCTCTTCTCTTACTATTCATCACAATAAATTTATTTTCTTTCTAATTTTTTTTCTCTACTCACTCTTTTATCACCTATATTTCCCTCCTAATTATTTTCATTCCCTCTTTCTCTTCTCACTTTTCTCATACACTCCCCCCCCCCACCTCAAATCTTTCTCACACCCCTCATCTGTACATCATATGTGTGTGTGTACATATATGCTACCTAATTATTCTATTATAAAGCCACACGGCTAACTCACTCACTCACTCACTGACATTAATGTTTACCCACTTCCAGATGAGCTAGAAACTTGAAATTTGGCAAACTTATAGCTTCTAGCCTGTAACCGACGAGAAAATTCCAAAAAAGTTAAAAATTATAATTTTTAACCCTGAAAAAAATTCAAAATTGCGAAGCAACTTTAAATTCTGTGCGGTATATACAATACAATACCGGTAACTTTAAGATGTTACGTTCAAAACAACGCTGGGACTACATTAGTTTGCATCCACTTTCAAAGAAAATTCACTGGGGGGCGAAGCCCCCAACGAGCAAGGTGAGTATTTATACACACACACACACACACACACACACATATACATATACATACACACAGGTTGTAATTTAACATGTGGGAGCCACTTCAGTGGTAGACAAGATATACAAAAACTATGAAAAACGTTAATATAAACATGTTCCCCATTTGAACTTATTTCCTAGTTATAATATTTGTTGCACTACAGTAACTGTACAGTAATATACAGTAACAGTAGCTGCTTAGCATTATAGGAAGTGCTCAAAATATCCACCCTAGGACTGAATACAGTACTGCAGTCGTCGTGTCATAGGATGCAACACTTTTCAAAAACACCAGGTGTTTACAATAGCTTATAGAACATACCTAATCAACAGTTAGATAGATATCAAGTATGATATACAAACAGTTTAGTGCAATAACTTGACTTCAACTAGGAAACAAAGTCAAATAGGAAACATGCTATCAACTTTTCTCATTATATTTTTTGTATCTCCTGTTAACCACTGGAATGGGTTCCATATGTTACGGTACACCCAGTATATAAAGTTTTAAGATATGTAACCGCTGTTAAAAAATCATGGTGAGTGCTAAGGGGAACGTCATAACACGCTTGTGGGCGATGGTAACGACCACTTGATAAGACTCGTAATGCCCCCTCCCCACCCGCCCCCCAGCTATGTATCTCTCCACTTACCCATCGAGTTGATTGTGTGTTTGTTCTGTTTCTTTCAGATTATGTCACGAGCCTCGACTCCAGAGAGGAGGAAACTGGCTGAGGATCCCTCTTACGAGAGTAACTCACCCAATGAAAAGAAGATTAAGATTGATGATCGACAAAGTGAGAAGATAATAGCTGTATAGTTTTCTGGAAGAGATGACGCGTGGTTATGTCAAGAGGGACTTCTTCTGAAAGATGGACTTGAATGTTTTTTTTTAATGGGTGATATTGAATTGAGTCTCAAGCGACTTGTTTACACTTTAAATTATTTGATTTGGGTCCAGATTGTTTTGAACAGTTGTTTGAATTCGGTCCACAGTACAATGCCTAGCCAAACCTAACCTAACCTAAACTAACCTAACATGACCTAGCCTAGCCCTAACCTAACATGATCTAGCCTAGCCCTAACCTAACATGACCTAGCCTAGCCCTAACCTAACTTAACCTAACCTAACATCATTTGAATCAAATCTGTGAAATAGTGTAAGAAGACCGATGGGGAGGAGGGGGGAAGAAATTTTTGAGGGAACAGATGCTGATACATAAAATTTTAAATATATGCAGATTTGAATATTTGAAGTCTGTATCGTTCAAGTTCCTGCCAACAGCCTCTCAAGGACTCAACTTCAACAATCCATAAATGAGGGTGGGACTCAAGTCAATGTTTGGGACTCGATTTAATATTTCCCTTTTTTTATTGGTGGGTGGGTGGGGAAATAGGGTGAGGAAGGAGTTAGAAAAGGGGGTAGAAAAAGAGGGGAGAGAGGTTGAGATTTTTTTGGAGTTAAATGTGAAACTAATTTATTTTTTATTTTTTTATTTTTCCCTATCTATTTCTTAGCGATTGTAATTTTTAATTTAATTAAGTTTAGTGTGCGAATGTTGGCCTTTTAAATTTTGTACATACCTAGTAAGAATGTTATTTTAGATTAGGGTTGAAACAATTTTGGATAATATGATACAATTTTATTTTTTTATCATATAGGATAAATAAGTTATCTATAGAGATAAAATTAATTCATAGAAATATTATAAATAATTATAAAAACATTTAAATTTACAGACATTAAAGTTATCTGCTACTTAATAACAAACAGATACAAATATAAAATTAAATTAAAAAACCTAATACATTTATGATAATAGATAGAAGCTATGAGGATTATAAGTAAGAAAAGTTGAAAGTAAATTTTTTTAAAGTTTAAAAATGTATGTGAAATATTACTAAAACGCATATTAAACATAGGTATTATTGGTCTCATATTACACCACACATTTTGATTAAATTTATACAAATTATTGTATAGCTATTCAGTGTTACAATTTTTAACAAACAACATTTTGTAATATTCATATATTTATATAAAGCTATAAAGGATACTTATATTTTCATACAATTTTTAATGTAACTACATAATCTAATTTGTAAATTTTATTGCATCTATGTACAGATAATCAAATAATCTCTTAAGTAGTTACGTTTAGATATATAATATATGAGTAGTATTGATGTAGAAAATAAAACATATTTTTGAGTGACTATGCTAGCAATCATGTTCTTAAAAAGTTATTGTTTAGTAGAAACATGTATGATAATCTATTTTTAGGTAACTTACAGCTATATGTAACAAGATATCAACATTATTAATGCTAATTAGCGTTAACTAACTCAAGAAGAGAACTTAAAATTTTCTTCAAAATCTCACTACTTGTACTTTCAAATGATGTTTCTATTTATTTAAAATTTATTGTTATTAATTAATTATATTATGATTAATAATAAAAAGGAGATGTTAGCAACTTTGACTTGTATAGTGATACCAAACAAATTAAACTAAACCAATTTTGGTAATTTGTAAAAACAAATTGGCAGCCATATTTTTTCCCCACAGAATGTAAAGGATGACCACTCCTAGATTTAAAATTAATTCCTAAATTTATAGCTAGATTTACAATAAAATATAAACATGTATTTTAAGTAGCCTAATACTGAAATGATGTTCTACTCATTTATTTTATTTGGAATTATTTCAAAACCTAGAATATCCATTTTTCACCCTTCTTCACAAACTCCTATCACTTACATGCTCGAGCATCGGACTTTTTTTTATTAGGAACACTAGCAGCTGATTTACCTTATTCAATATTTTTCACAAGAATATGTTTCTAAACTAAGGTATGGCACAAGAAGATGTTCCTAAAATAAGTTGTGGCACATGAATATGTTCATAAACTAAGGTATGGCACAAGAATATGTTCCTAAACTAAGGTATATCACAAGAATATGTTCCTAAACTAAGGTATGGCACAAGAATATGTTCCTAAACTAAGGTATGGCACATGAATATGTTCCTAAACTAAGGTATGACACAAGAATATGTTCCTAAACTAAGGTATGGCACAAGAATATGTTCCTAAACTAAGGTATGGCACAATATTATGTTCCTAAACCAAGTTATGACACATGAATATGTTCCTAAACCTAGGTATAGCACAAGATAGTGTTCCTAAATCTAGGTATGGCACAAGAAGAGGTTCCTAAAATAAGGTGTGGCACATGCATATATTCCTAAACTAAGGTGTGGCACATAAGTATGTTCCTAAACTTAGGTGTGGCACATGCATATATTCCTAAACTAAGGTGTGGCACATGCATATATTCCTAAACTAAGGTGTGGCACATGAGTATGTTCCTAAACTTAGGTGTGGCACATGCATATATTCCTAAACTAAGGTGTGGCACATGAGTATGTTCCTAAACTTAGGTGTGGCACATGAATATGTTCCTAAACTTAGGTGTGGCACATGCATATATTCCTAAACTAAGGTGTGGCACATGAGTATGTTCCTAAACTAAGGTGTGGCACATGAGTATGTTCCTAAACTAAGGTGTGGCACATGAATATGTTTCTCTTAGCATGTTTAAAACTTCAAACCAGCATAATATCAATATTCTAATACTAAACGGGCTCTAAAATACATGTTTGGGATTGATACATTACACCCAATTCAAAATACATTCAACCAACGCAGAGCTCAACGTTACCAGATCTGCCTCAGTGTTTGAGGTTAGAATTCGAATACCCGTCAGGTGAATAAAGGAATACTTTTTTTTCACAATGTGTTATTTCTTATCTTTCAAACAAAGGTGAGAGTTTTATTTCATCCCACCCGACTAGGTGGCGTAGTTAGCTAAGGCGCTAGTTTCGTGTTGAGATAGGCTGCCGAGGACGGGGAGATCGGGTTTCGAATCTCTGTTGGGTGAACTGAGGGGGCTTTTTCCTATATGGTTTTTCCACTCTCTCTGCACGTAAAATCAAGCTCACTACCTCTATATTTAGTCTTCCCAATCTCTAATCAATTAGATTAATTCTTTGGTTGCAGGGAAAAAGAGTATAAGTAAAAAAACTATCAAAATGAGATAAGTCAATATTTACATTCTTCTTGGTCAGAACTACCATTTGGTAAAAGTAGTACAAATCAAACTCAACCTTATCGGCGGAAAAGTTCCATTTGATCTTGAACCTTTGCTCTAGTTAACACCAGACACAGCGATTGCTAACAAGGTAAATAAATATGACAGGAGACACTTAAAAGGAAAATATGTGAGTGCACTTTAACAAATTAGTTTAATATAACAAAAGGCAGACAATGGCACAAAGAACATCTTCAGAACACAAACCAATATATACTGAAACAGTCCTTAGACTGTTCCAAGTTAATTAGCCACACAGATTGTTAAATAACAGATACTCTCTAGGTTTGAGTATGGCGTGAAGCGCCCACTTGTTTGAAATACAGGTTAAGTAATCAAAGTTCCAATCTGTTGGCTGTCGGCTCCAGACACAGATGGATCGGTCGAAAATATACAACAATTAATAGTACAAGGTAAGTTCCAATTTAGTGTTCTAGGCCTTGCTTTGTCATGAGCTGGCACACGACCAATTGTTCTAAGCCAGAAACATTAAGCGCATGACCTGAATTGTAAACAACAAGGAGGGAGATACCCAGCTCCCACAAGGGAAAAATAAGTCTTAAGTTAGAGAAATGCGAGCCGCGCCAGAAGGGCAGAAATGACCCACAAGTTGAGCACCAAAACTGGCGAACAACACAAGTTAAACAAACCTAGCTAGGTATTACCATTTGGCTCCGAACAACCTGAACAACCCCTTTACCGACTAACTGCCTCTCTGACTACAAAATGGTCATACGGGCCAAGGTGTGGGAATCATACCCATTTAAGCTGCTGGTCTTAAGGACCAAGCAGAAAAACATGTGAAATACTAAATGACTCCACGACAGGTAAACTAAGTCATAAAAGGCTAACCTAAAACACCATAGAATATTTATAATGAGAGTAACTAATCCTCTCGACAATTTATATTAAAAAAATCTAAGACTCGAACCCGGCCATAGAGCCATTACTCCCCACGGATTGGAAAGATCAATCTGACATCATATTATTTTCGTTGTTCTGGTTGGTCCCTCGGCGTCATCGTCGTGACCAGTGGTTGCGTGAAGTTGAGTTGAAGTAAGGATTTCGGAGAGTGTCGACTATCCTGGCGGTGATGAATAATTGTAATCGTATTTTTGCCTAGCGAGCCATGGAGCTTTATAGTGGTTGAACGCAAAGACTCATGGGAAGGAAAAGAGGGGGGAGTGATCCCTCTGCCAGGGATCTGTCACGTAGGCCCAAGTAAATGAGGCTACAATGACGAGCGGGCCACGCTCTGCCTTCAGTTGTTATCGACGCTCGGACCGGTCAAGTGCAGCGTTTAGAGAACGGGCGAGGAAGGGTAACCCTTCCAATGGCGTCGGTCTTGTTCCATGAAGTATCCGAGACGTGGTATGTAACACATGCAGATTTATACATTAATAGACTTACACGGTGACCTGGTGGTCTAGGGATAAGGTGTCGGACTTCTGTGCTGGGGTCTGGGGTTCAATCCTCGGTCCCGGCACAGATTTATCTGATTGCCAAACCCTTCCTTCACCTCTGACAAGACGTGTATTAATCACAACTTGTGAATGTGTGGAATACCAGGCCTCCACCGTGGCTCGGATCCCACGTTAAACTGTAAGTCCTCCATTTCATCTCACAATCACCCTACCATTACACATTAGCGTAAGTGCGTANACTGTAAGTCCTCCATTTCATCTCACAATCACCCTACCATTACACATTAGTGTAAGTGCGTATAACCCAAACGGGTAGTAAGACGCGGTGATAATAATAATAATAATAATAATAATAATAATAATAATAATAATAATAATCTTACATTTATATTAGGGTATAATATATGTGATCTTGACCAATGATTAAGTGCAGCAATTTTGGGCAGTACAGGGCTAAATTGGTCAGCCCGTTAAAATTTTAATAGTATAAATACATTTGTTTTCTTTTAGTTGTACATTTTAGTATAAGTCAAGCTACATTTTTTTTTACTTCTACTCTTTTTCCCTGCAACAAAGAATTAGTAGGCTACTTAAGAGTATAGCCCGAACGGGTAGTAAGATGCGGTACTAAGTATTATTTTCATTATTATTATTATTTTATCTTTCTACCCCTTTTTATTGTGTTTTAAGTGGTTCAGTTTTGTTTGCAGGTAGCCTCAACCTGTAACTAAAATGCAAACTACATTAGAACGCTTACTATCCTAATTGATTCGTGACCGAAGTGGTTTGGATAGTCAAAAGCTTGGATGGTTGGATTAAGGAAAATATAATATTACTATCCATGAATTCTAATATAATTTACTATTATCGTCAAACATTGAAAATAAGATAGAAAGGGCAAGGCCTATACACCAGAAAACTGCTGGCCTTTAAGTTCACTATTAAAAACATAACAAAACACATAATTATGAACATTTTTGGGGTACATCAGCTCTTTTACTCAGCACCCCAAAAATGTTCCGCTCTGGGGAGCCTTGTGAAAGGCAAGTTTTAGCCCTATCGCCTCTTGGTAAAATGGTTTATCCTCTAGGCCAACATACATCCACACAACATTGCGAAAACAACTTTTTATGGTTTTCAAACGTCGATATCCATCAAAATCTTGAGCTACGTTTTTTTGACAATCACAATACTTTCTTGCTCCGAAGCGTCATGAGGAAGATCCAGGTTCTTTGTTAATTTTATATATATAATTATATATATAGTTTAGTTTTATATATATGTTAGCACCGCGTCTTACTACCTGTCCGGTTTACACACTTATGTACTAATTACGCTAATGTTTTTGGGGATTAAGAAGGTTATATTTATAGGAAGTGTATCCACTTTTGCGTGTAAAGAGAGAGAGAGAGAGAGAGAGGAAAACCATTTTAGAATAAAAAACCTTCCCTAACAATATTCTAACCTTAATATCCCCGTCATCTCAGTCTAGTCTACTGCGATAGTAGCGCCTTAGACAATGCGGCCACCGAGGTGGGTGGGTAGTAAGACCCACTGCTATGTTTCAGGTAGAAATGATTTAAGTGAATTTATCGTAACATCGATATCTATTCCCACTGTTAGGTTCGTGTACAAATGCGTAATTCACGGTGATGTTGAGGCCATAGTTCGAACAAAGACTGATTGTACTTGGGTGTTTTTATTTTCTCCTCTCGATGTTTTATCGTTTTTCCTTTTCTAAATTTTGACTTTCTAATCCTCATACTATTAGTGTAGAATTTTAACACAACTTTGTCTTTTCATTTAAAAAAAAATGTTGTTGGTTTAAATACCAATATACATAAATAAAACACGTCAATATTAAATTACTATCATAGAAAACCTTAAAAAACTGAAATTTCTTTTTGTATGTGTAATTAAATTTTTTACGAAATTTAAACAATATTTGTAATTACATTTCATAAAATAAATCTATTACTAATACTATTCTGTCGATACCACACAGTCGATATTGTCGTTCGATTATTCTCAGGTGTTTTGATCTAGTTCTTATGTTGTCTCATAGGTGGCAGAGTAGGCTCGCTTGGTTGTAGGCTTCAGATCCACACATAGGTGGCAGCAGCGTTTTTCTTTGAGAAAGGAATAAAAATGGATTTAGTTTGAACAAAGCGAGAGATTAGTTTAATATTTTGAAAGCTTTTTTTTTTAGTTTAAAGAGTAGCGCAATAAGAACAATTTTTGTTTATTCAACATAAATTTACTCGGAGGATGATGAGAGTGTAGTTAATTTTCACAATTATAATTATTTGTATTGTTAATATTTAAATTGAACCTTGAAACCACATTTATAAAATTTCTTTTAGTGAAATCCTTGACGAAAAACACAAATTTACGCCAAACCAGCTTCAATCAACAAGCTACGTCTGGAATAACGCCATGGAGTAAGAAACCTTTAGTCAAATGGGGCGTAATATCTTACAAATTTAAATTATTATTAAATACAATAGTATTTAGCCAGTCTGTTACGTTTTCATAGTCTTCAGATTACTTAAATTCTTAACCGCAAAGTATTTCTATATTATCCTCGTAGGCCTTTGACATTTCATCATGTCGTCCAATGAGGAAGTTTGATACTTTGTCCGATAAAATTTTTCTAAATATAATCATCCACAGCTAAGGAAAAGAAAATTATAAATCTAGTTTATTGGAGGCATAGGTTTATCTTTTTATAAAAATATCCATGGGGTAATTTTATAAAGGTAGTAATGCAAGCATGATTTACCTATTTTAAAAAATATAATAAGTACTGTGGAAACTTTCCTTTGTGGACTATGGACTAAGGACGACACAGATATTGTGTACACAGATTGCTTACAAATCACAACAGGGGATTGTGTGTTTGATACTCAACAATCAAATCTTCACGTGGTGACCTGGTGGTCTAGGGTTAAGGTGTCAAGACTTCTGTTTTGGGGGTCCGAGGTTCAATCCTCGGTCCCGGCACAGATTTATCTGATTGCCAAACCCTTCCTTCACCTCTGATAAGACGTGTATTAATCACAACTTGTGAATGTGTGGAATGCTAGGCCTCCACCGTGGTTCGGATCCCACGTTAAACTGTAGGTCCTCCATTTCATCTCACAATCACTCTATCATTACACATTAGCGTAAGTGCGTACAACCCGAACGGGTAGTAAGACGCGGTGCTGATAATAATAATAATAATAATAATAAATCATCACGTGAACTCATTGGTTGTTAGATATTCGCTTTTTTTTTAGAACCACGTCTTACTATCCGTTCGGGTTATACGCTTAATCACTAATTACACTATTGTGTTAGGGTTTAGTAAGGTTCCATTTAGAGGAATTGTAACTGCATTTGAGTGGATTGAGCGTGGTAAACCATTTAAGGAAAACTACCCTAGGTGCACCCGCTCAGGATCGAACACAAGAGTATAACTTTAAGCCACGGAGCCACCGAATAGGTTTTACTACTTTATTGATATAGAAAAAAAAAGATTAGGCCCCTAAATAACACAACAATAAGAAATAATTTTATTTTAAAATATATTGAAAACCCTTTATTTGAAGCAATGATGTGAATGTCGTTATTTAAATATTGTGTGTCTGAAAGTCAAAACCATAAGGGGATTATTTTGTACCTTTTAATGTGAGTGGGGGAGGGGGATGTTAAAATACACAAATTTTCCCAAACATTGCACATACATGGTGTACATATTCATTAGATTTTGGGAGCTAATCCTTGACGAAATAATTGTACGAATTTGGCCAATATGGCCAATTTCCTCAAATTATGCAAAATTTTCAAATGTTGCACTATAATTATGTTGCTCCACGAGTGGCACAAAATTAATGATTGGACCGCAATTTTGACATATATTACCTACCTTAAAACATATGACCAATTTACCAAAGATACTTATTTAATTTAATTTTTTTAATTTATTCAAGGTATTAACATACACTTTCTGAACAGGCTGATTCTATCAGCACACAGTTTATTAATTAACTTATATACATAATACCCATCCCCCAGCCGTTAACTTATTTTTGTGAAAAGGCAAACCCCCATTTAACCTAGGACTTTTTTTTTTGCATGCCGGAAATACAGGGTGTCCCACGGAAAAGTAGCCCACCTCCTATATCCAGCAGGAGCCTCACTCTGAATTGGAGGAGGTCAATCCCCTTCCACCCCATCTTGTGCTTTAGACAAGCAGTTCACTTGCTCATTCTTCATGTCACAATATGGGTGGAGGGGGATTGACCTCCTCCAATTCAGAGTGAGGCGCCTGCTGGATAAAGGAGGCGGGATACTTTTCCATGGGTCACCCTGTAGAACTCAGGACCTTTAGCTCAGTAGACAAACACGCTACCGATTATCGACTATGCTAAGGTGTCGGACAGAAGCTCCTTCATCAATGCACGAGTGTACATATATTTGTTGCCCACACTGTAGCCCATACAGTCTGATGTTCTGTACCCATTATATAACCAGCGACCCGTTAAAGTGATGGCCCATTATAGGTTTGTGCCCTTTTTTCCTTCTATAGTCCTGGTACAAACAAACCGACACGGATAGCCACTAAACCTTATAAATAATGCCGCTTGCCGTAATGTTTTCAGCGGTTAGACAACATACATTTAATAGAAAAAAAGGTTCACTAAGTAAATTATTATTTTCTATCAGAATACACTATTTATTTAATGTGTTTCTTATTGAAATATAAATGACAAAGTCAAATATTATGGTTCGTTTGTGGAATAAAGAAGTTTTATTTATTTAAAAAGCAGTATTTTTGAATTCATTATAGAGCAATGTTATGTTTAAAGCAAATAGTATTGAGAATCTCTTTCCAGCTAGGGCGTAAAGTATTTGATAAATAGTTATCTCCATTTTACGTATAGTTATCGGTCAATTAACGGAAAATGTTATTCGCACAATAAAGATTAAACCCGCTTCAGTGGTCGCATGGTCAAAGGCGTAACTCTCGCAAAAGACTGGACTGACGATAAAGGGAGTTCGTAGTTAAAATCCCGGTCAGATGTAGTGAAGATAGTTTTAACCTAATTTTTTTTCCAGTCTCACTTCACGCAAGTTCTGGCAAACTTATTCTAAATTCACACCTTATCATCCTTAAGACATTAGCAGCATAATTAGTACACATGGGTATAAACCGAACGGGTAGTAGGCCGTGGTGACTTCAGTGGTCGAATGGTTCGAGATGTGATTCTAGGACTATACTATGATGACGGGGAGATCTGGATTTGAATCCCGGTTGAGTCTACTGAAGATGTGCGTGTGACCTGATGGTATAAGGGTAAGGTATCAGACTTCTGTGCTTGGGGTCCGGGGTTCAATACTCGGTCCAGGGACCGATTTATCTTATTGCCAAACCCTTCCTTCACCTCTGACAAGACGTGTATTAATCACAACTTGTGAATGTGTGGAATACCAGACCTCCACCGTGGTTCGGATCCCACGTTAAACTGTAGGTCCTCCATATCATCTCACAATCACCCTACCATTACACATTAGCGTAAGTGCGTATAACCCGAACGGGTAGTAAGACGCGGTGCTATTGATAAAATATTGAAGGTTTTTTTTCTAAATGGTTTCCAACTCTCCTTCCACACAAATGTGGGTGAATTACCTCTAAAATGGTCCCTTCCTTCCTTATATCTCTTCCATTAGAGCAGTTATCATATATGTGTAGACTCTAAAACCCAAACAGGTGGCAAGACGCGGTGATAAATTAAAAACGAAAATACAAGCTGTATTATAAAACTCGTTTTGCTCGTTGGGGGCTTCGCCCCCAAACCCTCAGTGTGTTTTCTTTGAAAGTGAATGTAAACTAATGTAATTCCAGAGCAGTTTTTTTGACAGGTCTTACCATTTAGCCACAAGAGACCTCCAAAGAAAGATCCGCATTAAAGTTGCTTTGCCATTTTGAATTTTTTTCGGGGGTTAATTTTTTTAAAAGCTTTTTGGAATTTTCCCGTTGGTTACAGGCTAGAAGCTATAAGTTAGCCAAATTTAAAGTTTCTAGCTCATCTGGAAGTGGGTAAACATTAATGTCAGTGAGTGAGTGAGTGAGTGAGTGAGTGAGTGAGTGAGTGAGTGAGTGAGTGAGTGAGTGAGTGAGTCAGCCGTGTGGCTTTATAGTAGTGTAATAATAACAACTGGAATGTAAACAACAAACCATGTTTTGATTTTGTCACCGTTTCTTACTAACCGTTTGGGTTGTGCGCATTTAACCACACCAATAGAGTAAATACGCATAAAATATAATTTAGAGAAAATGTACCCGCATTTCCGTGAAGGAAGAGGGGAAAACCTTTTAGGAACATCACCCTTAGTAAACATAACTGCGATTCGAGTCTCAACCTCCTTGAAACCGGAAAACTAGACCAGATGAGCTTAACGTTTAGTGATTTTTTTTCTACTTTAAAAAATAAAAAACTAGAAATATATCATAATATAAGTTTTTTCAGCATTATGTCTTACTACCCGTTCGGTTTATACGCTTATGTACTTATAACAATAATAGTTTTAGGGATAATGAAGGTTTTATTCATAGGAAGTGTACCCATATTTGCGTGGAAGGAGAGTGAAAAACTATTTTAGAAAAGTCACCTTCAGTATGCCCAACCAAGATTCGAACCACATCTCCCCATCATCGTCAGTCTAGTCTACTGTGAGAGTAGCGCCTTAGACCATGCGGTCACCGAGTGGGTAATACAAAAGATATTATTATTATTGTTATTATTAATAGTGTTTATTGTATTATCTAGACTGAGTCTAGATTATAATGTTTATTAAGAAGGCCTACAAAGAATTGAACATATCTATCATTTTGTGTGATTTCTTTAGAGCAATATGATTTAATTAAATTACAGAAAAATAAACAGCCCTAAGGATATTAGAACTAAAATAAACAGGCTTCAGTAATAGTATGGCCAATGCCTCAAGGTTATGTTACAAACACAAAAATACGCAATGAAAACACAAACATTTTCTTGCACTAAGTTTTACCTTCTAACCTTTAAATTTGAAAACAAAACAAAAACTCTATTGTTTCTAAAAGTTAAAGAATATAAACAAGATAAGGTCGGGGGAAAAATAAAAATTGAAAGTCGAGAGCGAAAAGGAAATTTGCATGTATCTTACGTGTATGTATGTATGTGTATATGTATGTGTGTAGTGTGTTCTTATACGTGTGTGTCTTGTCCCTTACCCCCTTGACTTTTAGCCCAACCCTTTTCTCTCCCCTCCAACCCCCCGTACACTTTTACAAGCCGCCACCTCGGAGATTAATGAAAAAACTTTCCGGCTCTGTGCAAGTTGTATGTTGAGAATAGTAGGTCAAGGGCTAGAGACTTTAAGAGGTTGAGTTACACAAATGGAGACTCAAAGTGTACAGTTAGGGTCACTAAAAAAATAAATAATTATACTATACAATTTTAACAAGTGTATAGCTACAAGTTATAAAATTAGTAAATCATTGATTTCAAATCTTTACAGTTCACGGTTTATAAAGGGTCAAATTTTCCATTTAATGCTTTTTTTTTTGCGTACCATTGTTAAAGCAAGGTAACTAATGTATGCGGCTGAAATTTAGTATAAATAGATACTCATATGAGGCGTACAAAATGAAATATTTATAATATTATTAATAATAATATAAATATTTCATTGTGTACACCTCATATCTTGTTATATTAAATTTAAGGCCTATACATTAAGAGCGTGTATCAATCAACTCTATGATACTGAACCTTTGCTCTAGTTAACACCAGAGACCGCGATTACTAACAAGGTAAATAAATATGACAGGAGACACTTAAAAGGAAAATATGTGAGTGCACTTTAACAAATTAGTTTAATATAACAAAAGGCAGAGATAGTTACAAAGAACATATTCAGAACACAAACCAATATAATATACTGAAACAGTCCTTAGACTGTTCCCAAGTTGATTATCCATATATATTGTTAAATAACAGATACTCTCTAGGCTTGAGTATGGCGTGAAGCGCCCACTCATTGACAGAGAGGTTAAGTTATGTAAGTCCCAATCTGTTGGCTGTCAGCTACAGACAAAGGTGGATCGGCCGAAAATATACGACAATTTTAATAGTACGAGGGAAGTTTCAATTCAGTGTTCTCGCCTTACTTTGTCATGAGCTGGCGCATGACCAATTGGTCTAAGCCAGATAGGCTGAAGTGACCCACAAGTTGAGCACCGAAACTGGTGAACAACATAAATTAAATATAGTAAATAACGAGACATACCTGATGGTCAGAAGTGACCCACAAGTTGAGACCGAAACAGGTGAACAACATAAGTTAAATATAGTAAACAGCACGAGCCCTGCCTGATGGTCAGAAGTGACCCACAAGTGGAGACCGAAACAGGTGAACAACACAAGTTAAATATACCAAACTAGGTATTACCATTTGGCCCGGAACAATCTGAACAGCCCCTTTCCCGACTAACTGCCTCACAGACTACAAAACGGTCATACGGGCTAAGGTGTGGGAATAATCCCAATTTAAACTGCTGGTCTTAAGGACTAAGCAGAAAACATGTGAAGTATTAAATTACTTCACGTCTAGTGAACTAGGTCATAGAAGGTTAACCTAAACAACAAAGAATATTAATAGTGTGAGAAGATAATCCTCTCGACAATTAATACAAAAAACCAAAGACTCCAGCCTGGCCACATAGCCGCCTATTCCCCACGAACTTGAATGATTAATCAAACTCGATATTATTTTCGCCGGTCTGATCGGTACCTCGGCGTCATCATCATGGCCACTGGTTTGCGTGATGTTGTGTCGATGAGAGAACTTCGGTGAGTGTCGACTATCCTGAAGGTGATGAATAATTTGTAATCGTATTTTTGCCTAGCGAGCCCAGGAGTTTTATAGTGGTTGAACGCAAAGCATCATGGGAGCAATCCCATTACTTGGTATTGGTGACGTAGGCCCAAGTAAACAAGGCTTCAACGGACGAGCATGCCATGCGCTGCCCTCAGTTATTGTCGATGCTCGGACCGGTCAAGTGCAGTGCTGTGAGAACGGCGAGGGAAGGTTAATTCTTCTGATGGCGCCGGTCTTGTTCCATGAAGTATCCGAGACGTGGTATGAATACACATGCATTTAAATTAGACTATAATATATGTTTCCTTGTCCAGTGATGAAGTGCAACTATTTTGGACAGTACACGGCTTAATTGATCAGCCCGTTACAATACAATCGGCTGGAAACCATAAATTTACACCAACACTATTGCACGTGGATCATTTATGATTAAATATTAATAGAGATAAAGAGTTAACAGAAGTTCTTAATACTGAACATTGTTGAAATATTATACTTGGATATAAACTGCATTGAAAAGGCCGTTTTTGACTATTTTATATTGGCTTCACAGATAAGCACTGTGCACAAATCTTCATTCTGTAATAATAGGAACATACTGTAGTTATTAACAAGGAACTTTGTCCCCCATCGTCACCTCGTAAAATGTCGAATAATCATTCAAATACAAATGCACTGCGCACATTTCTGGAATATAGTTGGTGTTATCTTTTCCATTTTACTCCCAAACCTCGCGCGAGCTGAGTTGGGTTTGCTATGATAAACGCTCTTAACAATGGTAGGCCTACGCAAAAAGCATGACATAGCATGTTTGACCCCTTATAGTTCGTGAGCTGTAATGATTTGAAATCATTTAATCACTATTCATAGCTCATAATTATAGACTTGTTAAAATTGTGCAATAAAACCTTTATGGTCCAATAACCTTTTTTTAATGACGTTTTTTTAAATACTCCTAAAATGTATTACGTTCTTCCTTAAGTTGTAGACACGACTTAATATTCCTTGCTTATCGATGAAAAAGTATTACACCAGTAAATATGGTCACGCGATGTAATATGTCAAGTTCACCTTGAACTTAAATTTCGTTGACTGTAGTTTGGGGGGAGGGACGTAAACTGTTCTACAAATTTGTTTATACCATCCTCTTTCAATGAAATTGCGGATGAGGATCCATCTTTTCTAGACAATATTCCTCATATACACCCCATAGATTATGTTAAAAATAAAAAGTAGTCATGATTTGCATAGTGTCCCTCATGGAGTATGAACACAATTTGATCTGAAATTATAGTTCCATCAAGGACAGTGTGGTTGTGGTTTAAAAGTCTTTAGTTTGATATGCATTATTTTAAAGTTAGATAAAATTACCACAAACGTGAAATATTTTTGTTACAAAATATTTATTCTCCAAGCGTGTTTTCTTTGTAGATTCTAAGTTGGTTTTTCTTTTAAATAGTGAAATGAAATAGTGCTAAAGTATATGCAGACCTTTTATAAGGTCAGTAACTGTACAAATCGATCCGTGCGCTGTTGAACTAACATAAAATTTACTCTTTTGGAGCAGATATGGTTAAGATTCTTTTCCCTAGAGAATGTAATAGAAATAACTTGTTTTTCCACCTGTTTTTTTAACAGAAAAGAGTTCGTGCACTTTTTAAAACTAAATGCTGTGTAATTCAAAATATATGCATTGTTAGTTTTGCAATTACTATATAGAAGAATACCATTGCCTTAGTTGTTGTTTTATTGTCACTGAATTTTACTACCAATTTGGTTTGTACGCATATTATATAACTACTTTAATGTGATAGGGATGGATAAGGTTGAATTGAGATAAAATGTAATCACATTCTCTTACAGGTAGAGTGGAAAACCATTTAGGAAAAATCAACCTCAGTAGACCAGAAAGGGATTCAAACCCCAATTTCTCAGTCATTGGTCCAGTCTATTGCGAGAGTGATGCCTTGGACCGTTCGACCATCAGGGTGGGTGTTGCGGGTTGCCTTAGTAAAGGGGTCATCCATAAACCACGTAACGGTTTGGTTAGGAGGGGTGGAGGGGACTCTAATGTATACATGGTGCTACGTGAGGGGGGGGGGATTGGGAGTAGTCATAGTGTTACGTAACATATATTATATTTTTTACTTTCTCATTTCAAGAGAATGTATTGAAATCTCAAAAAAAATATAGCTCACAATTATTATGAATCTTTACGTTTTATGAGATCCCCGAAACAAAAAAAAGTCACTTTTACAACTTTACTGTCTGCCAATATGTCTGTCTGTCTGTCTGTCTCTCCCTGGCCACAGGTTTAAAACAATCAAATAGATTTTGTTCAAACTTAATATTTAGATGATTTTTTTTTTAAATTTTGACCCTAGCCATCAAGTTGAGGATAGTTTACTGATGGGAAGTTTTTGACAATATCTTTAAAAAAAATTTATCAAAATGTATGTATGGGGAATGTATGATAATGATAAATAACGTTGTAACCTTTTTTGGGGGAGCTAGAAACTCGTTTATGGGTGGTTTATTGATTACTGAGTTTCAAAAACTTGAAATATTTTAAAAATGGCTACAACAATTTGGTTTCAAATGGGTTTCTTGGGAGTGTTTAATTGACAAGTTGCACTGTCTAGTGTGTTTTTGAGGTAAACATTCATTTAAAGTTAACTAACTGATGACATATTTTTCAAAAATTAGAAATATTTTATTTTAAATTTTAAGGTAGTTTAATAATAGCTTATTTTTGAAAATTTTGTATTAAAATGTATATATAAATAGGGGCTTATTATGATCATCAAGATTATGATTGTGTTTGTTTTTATAAAGAAAACTTAAGAGTAGTTTATTGAAAACCCGTTTTAAAAAGTTTTCTTCGAGCTATAATACACAATATAAGAAAGTTTGTGCGATTGTATCATACCATTTATTGTATTATTTGATGCCCAAATATACATTATAATTGAAAAAAAAATTTTTGGTTCCCATCACACTGATTTGGAATATGAAATGTGCAACTTCTTTTAAAATGTTTGGGAATCCCCTACCTTATTCCATCTGTATCAAGGATCTACAACTAACAGCTCGAAAGCCACAAGTGGTTTACAAAGCTTTTTTTTTTTCGGCCTGCGAAATTTCTTGGAAAAGTAATCAAATGTAGTAAAATTGACATTTTCAGTCGAGAGACATAAAGTTTTGACATGTGTAGGGAAAAAATCCACGAAAACTCCAACTGATGTTCCCTTAACAATAAACTTAATTGCAATATGTTTTCTATAATAACTTGTGTATCTGCGTGAGTCATATTTTCTTACACCTCTTTATCAGATTATGATGCGGTTACACTACTTGACACGTGGATTCAATTATGGACTTTTGGCACTCTTAAGTTGTAAATCCCTTATCTATATTGTACAAGACCCTGATTGCTATTATTGGAAAAGGAACAATAATGCTGTGACCACAATATAATAATAATTATTATTATTAGCATCGCGTCTTACTACCTGTTCGTATAATACGCACTTACGCTAATGTGTAATGGTAGGGTGATTGTGAGATGAAATGGAGGACCTACAGTTTAACGTGGGATCTGAACCACAGGGGAGGCCTGGCATTCCACACATTCACAAGTTGTGATTAATACACGTCTTGTCAGAGGTGAAGGAAGGGTTTGGCAATCAGATAAATCTGTGCCGGGACCGAGGATTGATCCCCGGAACCCCAACATCTGACACCTTACCCCTAAACCACCAGGTCACCAACCACAATAAAGTTAACTTCCACGTAGCATTAACGTAGCATAGCAAAAAATAAATATTCTCACGTTTAAAAAAATAAGTAACCAAGATAAAAATGATAACACCTCATGTGTGTATGTGTGGTTGCGTAACTGAATCGGTGATTTTGAAAAGGCCATAATTCCACAAATTTTACAGGAGATAAAACTATAGCATGTTGAAGGCTAGTTCTGGAAAAAAGGCCTTCAGAAAGTTATGCTAATATATATAAATTGATTTTTTGCATGAAATGTGCACTAGTATTAAAAAATGGGTAAAAAAGTGAATTTTTGTAAAAAGTAGAAATATGGCCTTTTAGAAATGACCAATTCAACTGTAGACTTAATCCGCTTCAGTGGCCTAATGGTCTAGGGCGTTACTCTCATGTTAGACTAGACTGTCGATTACGAGCAGATAGCGTTCCGAATCCCCGTCATCTGTACTAAGGGTGGTTATTTTACTAAATGGTTTTCCACTCCACCTCCACACAAATGCGGGTACACTTCCTCTAAATATAGCCTTACCAATTTCTAAAACCATAAGAGTAATTAGTACATAAGTGTATTGCCCGAAAGGGGATATTAAGACGCGGTGCTAAAAAAAAAACAAAGCCTTGGACCTCTCATTCGTCGAAGTAGGCTTTGCTAGAGTGTTTGCGTTACGTTACGTTACGTTACGTTACGTTACACGCACTTACTGCGCTCAGTCACGGTAAGAAATTTAGAAGGGAACTACTTTTTTCATCAGTTCATCCATCCTTTTCTTCCTCTCGAGTTGTCGTGAAGGCTAACAAATACGACTTGGCGTGCTATCTTTTTCCACCAGAGAAAGTATTCTTTGGCAGCTTTCACTCTGAGCAAGACATGCCCAAGTCGAGAAAGCCAAGTTGGTCGGAAGTAAGGAGTGGTTATAATTTGAAAGTTAAGCCTTTGATTTCTATATATATATATATATATACGTATATATATATATATATATAAATTTAATATTATAATATAAACAGTTAATAAGTTGGTAGATGTGTTCAGTGAAATTTTAGTCAAAATGTATGATTAGACTTATGGCTACTTCAGGTGAAAAAATATATTGTCAAATATAAACAATTAACATGAATTTAAAAATGCATCAACAACTTGACCATACACAAGTTGCAGACAAGTCTAATATAAGTATATACACGTTAAAAATGTTGTTAATTTTTTTTTTTCAAATGTACAATATTTTATGGACAAAACCGTGTTTTCATTCAAATATGTTGAAAGGTAAAAGTGTAAAATTTTAATTTATGGTTAACATCTGCCAAAACACATTTTAATGAGGTAATTGAGTGCTGTTATTACAAAGACTTTGGGATATCCAATATAGTATGGACTAAACAATGTTTTAAGTTTAAATAGGTAATGAAGTAGAAAGTATAAAATTTAAATTTTGAGATTAAAATATGCCAAACGAGTTAAAAAGTAATTAAGTAATGTGGAATTATCTAAGTCAGATCTGATTCCTTGTCCCAATACTCCTCTGTGAAATCCGGCACTGATAAAGACGCTGGAATTACTCCATTCCAACATGTTTCAGTATTTTAGTACGCTATCTAGCGTAGGAGGGGTGGGGGTTAGCTGATTTGTATCGCAAACATTGGCTGAAAGTCAATAATGTTAGTCTATTTGGAAATAATAATAATAATAATGTTCTTAGTAACAACCAATAAAAAGTTATCTATCGATTCTAATAATAATTCCCTAAGGATTGATTTACATAGTTGGCCTTCTCGTAACTAATTGAAAGAACAAATCATTTATAGTAAAACTATTATGTATTTTGTTTCGTGGTTGTGAAAAGAGGTATTGAAATGTATGAAATAATAAATTAATAAGAATTATATTAACATTTGTATCTTCTTATAATTGGCCAACAAAATAGTTAATTAATGTGTTTTATTAGCTTTAAAAAAAGCCATACAAAATATTAGTTTCAAAATATACGAGGTTGCATTGACCAATGGCATTTAGGTTTATTGTCATCCCCCCTCTACGGGCTATACCATTGCTATAACCAATCTTCGTTTATCAGAAGATATAGCTTAAGATAAATATGTTCATAAGCTAAGTCACCAATTCTCAATGACAAAGATAAACCCAAGAATAACAAAAAAACATGATGCCTATTGATATTTTATATTCTAGCGTGATTAACAGAATATTATTCTAATGGTAGTTCATATAAATGTGAAGGTAACCTGGTGGTCTAGGGGGTAAGGTTTCAGACTTCTGTGCTGCAGGTCCGGGGTTCAATCCTCGGTCCCGGTACAGATTTATCTGATTGCCAAAACCCTTCCTTCACCTCTGACAAGACGTGTATTAATCACAATTTGGGAATGTGTGGAGAGCCAGGCCTCCACCGTGGTTCGGATCCCACGTTAAACTGTAGGTCCTCCATTACATCTCACAATCACCCTACCATTGCACATTAGTTTAAGTGCGTATAAACCGAACGGGTAGTAAGACGCGGTAATAGTAATGATAATGATAATGCTCTGTCTTATTATTCTGTTCGCTCAGCTCTGAGCTCAATATAAACAAGCCATTCCTTTGCAGCTTATAAACACGGTCACGGTCGACACAAGGTCGATTTTCATTTATCAAAGGGAACTGTATTTCGAAAATGAACCTAAGGAGAACACTTATTTTGTATTGAAATAGTCGAGTAAATATTCACTCCATAATGTCGATTATCCTCCGCGCTTTGGCAAGGGAGTGGTGCATCCTATTTCAACGCTAGACTATTATTATTTGAATGATTATAAAATAATCCACATAAAATATTAATGTTTTATTTATTGACTTTAATTATTATAAGCATCGTCACCTTCAATTTCAATAGTCTTCATAACTAGTGTCACCAATATAGCTTTTATTCTAAATATCTTTTCATTTAATAAAATTATTAAATTAATTTAATATATATTATGAAACGATTAAAAAGAAAATAAATTGATAAAAATTCAAACATAAAAGATTTTTAGTTTTTTAAAAAAACTTCGAGTTAGAAATTTTCTAAGTTTTTTTTAGTCCATCCACAAATATTATAGTCAGTCATATCATTTATGACTTTCAAAGTTATTTCCCTTTCCGTATTCCATTCGCTTCGCTTCGTACTTGAGACCGTTTTCAAAATGAAATTCATATTAATAAAACTGATAAAAATTTTCTGTTTTCCTTTTTTTTTGATAATCTTTTCAAAATGAAACGTTTAAAAATGGAACTGTGGCAGTATTTTGATATATGTGAAAGTGATGTGGACTATGTTGTTTGTAAATTCTGTAAACGCAAAATTTCGTGGGGTGGAAGGACGCATACTACTTCCAAAATTTCTAAACACTTAAAAATTCATGAAGCAGAAGTGTATACATACAAACTAGAGAAGCTAGGAAATAATTAAAGTAACGCAATCGATGAACCGGGGTCTAGCTATGCCTTTGAAGTGAATTCCCAGAACGCGGTTGGATCTAGTTGAAAAGAAGCTCAACCTCAAGACCAATTTTTCCATGCATGAAACAGCCAGCTTTGAGTGGATTTTTGATAGAGCCTATATATATATAAAACCTTACAAATATTTATTATAATATTCAATAACTCTGTTATTAGCCTACTAATTTTATATGCTAGTGTGTAAATAAAATAGTGACCTGGTGGTCTAAGGATAAGGTGTCAGACTTCTGTGCTGAGGGTCCGGGGTTCAATCCTCGATCCTGGCACAGATTTATCTGATTGCCAAACCGTTACTTCACCTCTGACAAGATGTGTATTAATCACAACTTGTGAATGTGAGGAATGCTAGGGCTCCACCGTGGTTCGGATTTCACGTTAAACTGTAGGTCCTCCATTTAATCTCACAATCACCCTACCATTACACATTAGCGTAAGTGCGTACAAACCGAACGGGTAGTAAGACGAGGTGCTAATAATAATAGTAGTAATAATAATAATAATAATAATTTAAATAAAAACCTACTTTCAAGATCTTTCATTACTTAATAAGTAATAATATTTATTATTGTAGATCTACTAATCATTGTAAATGTTATTTTACTCTGGTTGATTCTTGCTATAATTTGTTTAAATAGCCTAATTGACTAGTTCTATGCTAACAAGATGAGGATTTATTTAATTTCACGTTGATTGTTATCGAATAGGGTATCAAGTATCGAGGAGATGAATCGATAGTCTCGATCAAGGTATCGGAATCGAGAAAAGTAGGGATCGATCGGCCCACCACTAGTATTTTGTATTTATTATATGAAGGAAGTTGGTTAAATCGTAGGGTTGTATCACCATCGTTCGGCGACCATGAAACACATTTTTTTTCCCTTCGAGCAATCTCATCTTTAGCCACCTACCTCCCGAAACCCTTTTTTCTTCTCCCCTTCCTTTTCATTCTATTTTAAAGTCGTCGCGAAAGAACCCTCCAAACTGTTTTACCTCGCCTATGTTCTTCGCAACCTCTCCCACAATATATGAAATATTCCTTCCTCACAATGTCAAGACAGTAAAAAAAAATATACACATTCTTTTTCTCATGTATAAAACTAAAAGTTTTTACGCTTGACAATATGGAGAAGGTTCTCGTTTCAAGCTTTTTGTTTTTCTTTAAGAAGTTGGGAAAGATGGCTTTGGGGGTGAAAAAAAAAAGAGTGGTTATGGAAGTTTGCGGTTTTTGTTTCACTTTGAAAAGTAATATAAATTGGTACTTTTGATAATTTTACAATATAATAAATATTATTACTTAGGATTCAAAATAAAGATTGAAGAAAGTATTTATAATTATTTTGTTCAATATTACTGCATGGTCTAACGCGCTACTCTCACAGTAGACTAGACTTCCGATGACGGGGAGATCAAGGTTCGAATCTCGGTTGGATGTACTGAGGGTGTTTTTTTTTTCAAAGTTGTTTTCCCTTCTTTTATCCACGTAAATGCGGGTACATTTCCTATAAATATAACTTTAATCCCTAAAACCATAATTGTAATTATTATATAATCGTACTATCCGAACGGGTAGTAAAATGCGTTGCTAAAAATAAAAGATCAATATTAACTCTGGTTGATCGCATTTTTGGTCTAATGGTCAAAGTTCCTTTCTACAGATCCAGAGGTCCCAAGTTAGATCCTCGGCACTTACAAAACTTATCTGTAAAGCATTGGGTCTAGAACGGAGTCAAACCCAGCCTCGTGAGGACAAATGAGGAGCTACTTGAATGAGGAAGTAGCAACTCCGGTTTAGAAAACGGAGATTAACGGCTGAGAGGCTCGTTGTGCTGACAAAATGATACCCTCTATCCACAAATGTTGGCATTATAACCGCTAAATGCGGTGGCCACTCGGTTGTTATATCTCATTTATGGGCTAACAGAAGGTTTTTTAAGTGTGGGTTACAAATATATTATTTTTGATATAATGTAATTTATAAAGTAAAGTGTAGCTTTTATTTATAAATATCAAATAAACAAAATTATTTGCAAACTGAGGGATGTTAAGGCGTTAAAGCCATCAGATACGTCTTTCACTCTTTAAAATATGATTTTGTGAACTCTCCAAAATGGTTAAAATAGAATAAAACATTTTATTTTTAAGTGTATGGTATTTCTGACTTGAGGTGAAATGACATCCAGTTCAGTCCCCTGTAGGTAGACTATTAGTCGCTCTTGTGGCACAGAACGTTACCCAGGGTGCACCACAGGAGGTTGACCACACCCACAGTGAATTGAAGTGATGATAGTGAATATGGAGGGGGGGGGGAGAAGAGAAAGTCTTAAACCTAGCTTAAGCATAATTTACCAGCATCTGGTGACCGTTGGGATAATTCCTTTTAAAAGAAAAGTACCCAAGGTACCAGCCGGGAATCGAAACTGGGACCCCTAAGCTCGTAGCCAGGTGTACAGACACCTACACCGTACGGCCGAATGGCTCAAACATTAGCTATAGTTTTCTTCCCACCACAATTTACTACCTATCTGGGCTATCCGCATTTAATTATACTAATGAAATAATAATTAAGAAGAGAGAATTTAGAGGAAATGTACCTGCATTTACGTTTAGGTAGTACGTAAAATAACTTAGTAATGAGAAATGTACTTTTGCGATATCTGACGTTCATATATCGTAGCTTTAATGTTAAATAAAGCATTCAGTATTATTATTATTATTATTATTATTATTATTATTATTATTATTATTATTAGCACCGCGTCTTACTATCCGTTCAGGTTATACGCACTTACGCTAATGTGGAATGGTAGGGTGAATGTGAGACGAAATGGAGGACCTACAGTTTAACGTGGAATCCGAACCACGGTGGTAGGCCTGGCATTCCACACATTCACAAGTTGTGATTAATACACGTCTTGTCAGAGGTGAAGGAAGGGTTTGGCAATCAGATAAATCTGTGCCGGGACCGAGGATTGAACCCCTGAGCATTCAGTAAAAGGAAGAATCATTACTTATTAGTGAACGAACTATATCACATGAACTCACTCCGTTAGTCAGGCTTGCAATAAACTGGGTCACCAACAATGGGAAACCAGATTAGAATTTATTTTAAGGTTTACTTAATGGTGGTGTTGCACATGTGATTAATTCTAACTGTGTTTCTACCCTCCTCCCGTTCTGTGCGTTAATGCGGGCGAACTTCCTCTAGAAAACCTTCCATCTCATATTACCCTCATATTATGCTGATAATAACCCTTTTGAGTCGACCTTGGTGGTCTTGGACCTAAGTTCCTGCCTGTTGTACACACATGCTTGCACAGCTTTGCCCTCCCGGCGTTGTACACCGAAATTTTGGACACAATTTAATGGTATTAGCATAGTTTTCCGGATATAGGCGTAAAGGGATTTTGTATTACTTTTGGTTTTAAAACAACTATGCATGCAGTTTGGGCTATGAGTTTCCGAACACCCTGTATATAATTTCATATTACGAAATAGAAACGTTTCAAAAAATAGCTAGTAACTTTTTATGAAAGGTCATACATTTTTACATCAGAAGGGTCGGGTATATAATGTGACATAAAAAAAAGTAATTACTAAGCGTGTAAAATATTTTATCTAAGTAACAAAACATTTTACTGAGCAATGAAATATCTTCCAACAAAAAATATTTTGAGATACCTTAAAGAGATAAAAAATGATTGAGCATTAAATTAAATATTAAATAAGCCATTTCAGGGTCTTTTATCAATAATCCATAGTAAAATTATTTGCCAGTCAATTTAATTTCCATCCCACTTCGGTGGCCGCATGGCCTAGGGTGCTACTCTCACGGTAGACTAGACCACCGATGACGGGAATATCGAGGTTCGAACCTCATTCAAGTGTATTTAGGGAGGTTTTTACAAAATTGTTTTACATTCTACCACCACCCAAATGTAGGTACACAGCCTCTAAATTTAGCCTTTCTAATGCAAAAAAATTAAAAATATTTTAACTAGTATGTACATATGCGTATAACCTGAACAGATTGTAAGATGTGGTGCTATAAAAATATATATTTAGGGAATCTTTTAAATTATTAATAACAGTATCAAGGCTACTCGTTATTCAGTAAAAAGTCATTCAAAAGTGGTTTACTCGTAATCAATTTTTCAAAATTTGGTTTCAAACTACAATAGATTATATGAGAAAGTATGAGTGAAGATATTGTTTTATTTATTTTATGCATAAAATTGGCTGACTCTCGAATATAGTAGTTAAAGTGTATCTTTTATTACGTAGTAGCAGATGATTAGTAAGGTAAGATGTGACATACATAATATGCCAAATAGTTTTTTAAGAACGGCGTCTTTCTAACTGGTAGGGTTTATAGGCTTATATACTAATTACGCTCGTGGTTTTAGGGATTGAAAAGGTTATATTTATAGGAAGTGTACCCGTATTTGCGTGGAGGTAGAGTGGAAAACCATTCGGTAAAACCCCACCCTGAGTACACTCGACTGAGATTTGAACCTCAATCTTCCCGTCATCGGCAGTCTAGTCTACTACGAGAGTAGCGTGTTAGGCCACGCGGCCACCAAAGCGGGTACCGAATAGTTTAAAGGTCAAAAGTAGGCATACCTTTTTATTTAACGTGAAGATTTTTCTATCCCACTAAATGCAATTTGTTTGATGTATTTGATGGTTGGATCTATATGAAATAAGAACCTGTACACTGTATATGTGTTATGTATATATATATATATGTATTGTGAAGTAACAGCTGCTAATACAAGCTAAAGTTGGTATACACCTATATACATGTTATATATGAAAACTTGGTGAGGCACAAGAACCTCTTATAGCAAGCAATCACAAACTTTTATGCCTCCCGTTTGAGCGTATATCTCAGTGCAATAGTGGATTATGTATTACTTGTATGCTAGTCGAAAGTTTAACACTCGCTTTGAAAGAACACACCAACTCAGATCATTGTGAACGGGAAATTAATGTTAGGTTCATCTATAGGTCACAGGAAAATCCTTTTAAAAAAGGGCAAATATATTCTTTGCTGGGAATATTGATAACATATTTATATTTTATTAGTTCTATTTTATATTTTATTTTCTATCAAAAGTGACAGCTGTAGATTACATTATTAAACTTATAAATACTTGAAAGTAGATCTAATAGTTTTTCTAGCTATCAGATAATTCCCTCCATATGAAGATTGGACTACAAGATGATTTTCCCGTGACTTGGAGGTTGGAGTTGGAATCCCGGCTTAAATATACTGAAAGTATCTTTTCCATAAACGTTTTACCAATTTCCCTTCACTAAAATGCTTATACACTTTCTCTAAACTTTCTCTTTCTCATCACTTTCCCGTTAGTGGGAATGGGTATTTAGACTTGGTTGAAAAATAATTGTAAATCTATAAAAAAAAATTCATTGTGGGTAAACTGATGAATTTTAATCAATACATGACTTACAAATTAACTTCACCCGAAACAATGACCAGGTTGCTTAGGGCGTTAATATTTTCTTTACAAGTTCCTCTTCTTACCGAACATCCGGGATTTCCTTATATTTTTTTCTAATGGGAGAAAAAGAGCTGATAAAGAAGGTAGAATTTATAGTTTTGGTAGCGTACGCCATCAGGGTCTGTCAACTAAATATTCCTGGTATTCCACTGGTAGTGGCGGATATGTAACCGTCTTCTGAAGTTGGGCCATTTTGTAGATGCTGTTACTTTGGCCCGATGAGATTATGATGATGATGATGATGATGATAATTATGTGGTGTCAATATAAGTTTTAAACCTAACATAAGCCTAATTAACTAGGCCATGGTGACTATAGAAACAATTCCTCTTCGGGAAAAATAACTATAGTACCACTGAGATTCAAACCCGGGACCTCTATATTAGTAGTCAGGAATGCTAACCACTAAACCAAAAGGATGGGCTTAGAATATTTTTAGCTGTAATTTTTAAGAACAGGGGAAAACACAACTTACACCACCCTGTTTTTAATTATAAATCCGACCTACCGCATCACCGCGAATCAGACTAAACGAAACTTACGCCTTGTGCCGCAAGAACACTCATATGGATTAGATTTCTCTTGATGGAGGGGTTAAGGTTCATATCTTGGCTGTTTTCAATGAGGGTCAATTTCCTTAAGTAATTTATCACTTTTGTTTACCTATTCCTTCCTTACGCAATTCTTACCCCCATCATAATAAAGAAAGACCCACTCCGGTGGCCACATGGTATAAGTCGCTACTCTCTCAGTAGAGTAGACTGCTGATGAAGAGGATATTGAGGTTCGAATCTCAGCTGGGTGAACTGAGGTTGGTTTTTTTTCCTAAACGTTTTTCCACTCTTTCTTCACATAAATGTGGGAACAATTCCTCTAAATATAACCTTCCTAATCCCTAAAAACCATAAACGTAATTACTATATAAGCGTATAAACCAAACGGGTAGTAAGATGTGGTGCTAACAAATGTAAAGGAAGCCTTAAGTCAAAAACACAAAACGTCAATTTATTAATTTGAAAGAGAAAACTACAAATTAGTTGACCAATAAGAATTATTTCCCTCTTGCTGGGTATCAAACCCGGGACCTATAATTAAATGAATGTACGTGCTGTCATCTGAGATAAGGAGCATTACCTGGACTTAATTGAGACACATACCTTAGTATTTTACACACACACACACACACACACACACGATATCTTACGTCAAAACCATTCGGAGAAAACCCTTAGACAGATCGATGGCTTTATAAAATTTGTTTAAAAAAATCACGAAGAAAAGTAAAGTTTAAGATTCAAACACAGAATATCAATAGTCCTACCGTGAAATGAAAATGGAACTGGAGTTTAGGAAAAAGAGTTCTTGACAAACATTTTAAGAAAAAAGAGAGAGTTGTAAAAAAAATTAATATTGGATGAAAAGGGTCCTACTTATGGCATAGCGACGACACCATTTAAAATGTTTCCTGAAGAGGTTAAGTTTTTAATGTTCATATTCAATAATTCAATGAAATTTCCCCATGAAATGTTTTCGTTAGTCTATTTTGTTCTTTATTTTAAACTTTTTATTTATGATCGGTTGGTATTACTCGATTTCAGGCTGACTCTATGGATTTTTATTTCTTATTGTCATAATAAGATTATATTTTTCAAATTAATTCAATTGTAAATAAAATTCTGAAATAATATTAATGCAGTTTAGAAAAAAGTTTTTAGTTATTTATAAAACTGTCATTGAATACAGCCGATTCATGACTGGGTCTTGCCTATTAAAAACTTTGTAAAGTATCAGAGTCGGAAGCTGTAATAAGATTATTTTACATCTAAGAAAAGTTGTAATTATTTTCATGTTAAGCGTCTTAATATTATTTCGTGTTTTCATCAGCTTATGATTACAAAAATAAATAAATACATGGCTAGCTGTAAATTTATAGGGAAATTCCACCCACATCGGCAAAAGCTTCGTTTGAGGTGTAAGACTCGTACAGTATCAGGTTAATATTGACGGAAGGGTTGGGGTTTGAAACTCTGTCGGATACGTGCAAGGTGTTTTTACACACTTGATTTATTACAGTGGTTTTCTCATCCTCTAGCGATGATAAAGCAAGTATAACCAACTTAACTTTAGAACATACACAGTACAAAGTATCTTGGAGCCGTAATAATACCTACACACATACCTAATCACGCCGTTCCCTTACGGGTTAGGCACTACATTGTGCAGATATCTCAAAAAACAACTCCATACTTAATCCATCCTCACTAACTTTCTCCACACTTACCTATCGTTGCATACTCCATTCTCTTCAACAACATCCATACACCGAGTCAAACATGCTCTTTTATTCTTAAAACTCTTAAAGTTTCTCTTTTTCACACATTCGTCTACAGCATTTAACCACGTCTTACATGGCCTACCCCTTCCTTTTGATTCACACACTCTACCTTCATATATTTGCTTCGTCACTCGTTCCACATTCATCCACTCAACATATCCGAACCAACGTAACACGCTTCTTTCACATTTACCTATTAGATTCCCTTTCAAACCGCACTCTTTTAGCACCCATTCCTTATTGACTCTGTCCATACGAGTTTTTCCAGACATTTCTTAGATATCTCATTCCAACCGCATTCACCTTGATCTTGTGTTAATAATCCATACATATACTCGCTATACTTCTCTCTTAGCTATCCCATATACATTTAATAGAGTAGGTAAGGGTTGGTTATGGCAAGGATATAGATAAGTATTGTTTCTTATTAAGAAAGAGGGAAGCGCGATTTCATCAATAGTATTTCTTTTAGCACTGCTTAGACCCGATTGTGTTGTACGCATGTGTTAAATTACGTTGATGTGTTAAGGATGAGGAAGGTGGAATTAAAGGGAAATATGCCACGAACTGGCGTGGATAAAGAGTGAGAAACCACCTCTGGATAGCTGATTGCTTAGAGCATTGGCGTACTAAGCCGAAGTTCCCGGGTTCAATTCCCATGCCCAGGTGTCATTTTTCAATTTCAAGAATATAGTTGCAAAATGATTGATTCTAACTATGGTAAATGGTGGAAGTATCGTTCTCTATAAGCTATTCACAATCATGGTTAATTACAGGATGTCTTCAGACCCAACTACTACTATAAATGGATCCGCAATCCATAGTCCGTGGTCCCTATAAATTATATTCATGTCCACACAGTCCTTTCCTTAATCACGTGACCCTAACAACCAATGAGATATTCGGAGACTTCGTCCAGTAAAACTCTTCGAAAGAAAATCGTCTACGTTAAACAGAAAGCGTCAATCAGTCAGATGATCAATAAAATAAACTAGAACAACTTTTTTGAGAAAAAATCCAGGATATAAATGAAATGTAGTTTAAGTATAATCACACAGGGCCGCCCACAGAAAAAAATGTCATTAACTGCAGCTAACAAATTGATAATAGTGAATCGCTGATGCCCACTAAAAATTTTGATGTTTAAATTTGAGAATAGTTATATTTTAGCATGTGCTGTGTAAAATTAAATGTAATATATTGCAGGTAGAATTTAAAATAAAAAATCCCCCCTGGTCCTCTCCTGTTTGGAACAAGCATGAGCTGAAAACTATCTGAATTAAATAAATGTACATTATTCTTCTTATGATTAATATTTAAAATACATATTATAAACAAAAAACATATCATTGTTATTCTGATATAGGGGAAGGAGCCAGGTAGCTTGGGAGGCATGTTTGGAGTGTACGAGACAATTACCTCTCACATTCACCGCATTGAATTACTTCAGCAACAAATATTTACTAACATATTTAACTCTCCCATACAGACCATAGCTGAGACAAATATTTCTTAGCTATGTAAAAAAAAAAAAAAAAGAATCTCAAATTTCACTGATTGCAGTTGCAGTCACTGGCAGTCTCATCCGGGCGACCCTGCAATCCCCAAAAAAATATATTTATAAAGTAATTTGAACTATCAAACTTGTATTGGTGTTTGCTATAGTCTGAAAACGCAACGGATAATGTCACTGCTATTGTTACTTTTATTTGGATGCAGGCTCACATATTTAACTCAACTGTAATTGGTAGTCCGTATTAACTAGGCCTTAGATAGTTAAAAGTTGATTCAACTTCTACGGAATAAGGACTTACGGATCAGTACTTAGTAGATAGATCAATTTGATACTGTGGTATGGATTTATTACGGACCATGGATTACGGATCTATGGGTTGGGGCTATAGTTGTAGAGCGTTGTTACTCGGATTCTAAGGTTCTGTGTTCGATTCGCACGCACAGGTTGTCATTTTTACCTTAATTCAGCTTATAAAGTATCATGCGCAAGCAAATATAAAGTAGTCATGCCTCTAAACCATGATCATAATTTTATTAATGATGATAAGATTCAGAACATTACATCAATATTTGTTTTATTCATCTCTCAACTTATCTTGTATCATTTGTGGTTGTATATAGCTGAAAGTTAGGTACCACGCTTAGTCGTGGTAGCTTCGTTTCCTCTTTGGATACTTTAATCCGATTTGTTTCTGTATTGTGTGACCTTTAGATCAAGTGTTTCTTGTTTTAACAAAACAATTGCTCTGTCACCCTTTTTTTTCCCCCGTTTGAACTGTCTTCGCAAAATGTTGGAGATTAAGTGAACGTTGTCAGTCCTCGTAGCTAAATAGTAAAAATGGACAACCCTCAAGATAAAGGAACTTGATTCGTTTCCGATTGGTGCTGAAGAATAAATTTACGATTTGTGAAAGTGTTCGTCCTTTTTACTTTCTCTCGGCCCCTTGGAGAAAAAAAAAA
>CABFWB010001672.1:129494-146887 GCA_902151455.1 Timema bartmani
AAAAAAAAAATCTATATCTGAAACAGAAAAAGTTATTTTTGCGATGCCGTCTGTCTGTCTGTCTGTATCTCAGAATAGAGCCGAAGCCATTTTACAGACCACCTTCTATCTGTCATCATCAGTCTAATCTACTGCGAGAGTAGCGCGTTAGATCATGTGGCCACCGAAGCGGATAATATATATTATAATAACATTTATATATACATATATAATTATGAATTAAATCAATTACGGAATTAATTTAGTTTTAGTATTATAAAATAAATATTTAATTAACTAAAAAGCATTCATTTAAAGGTTATTGATATAATCCAACTCTCATAACATTAAGGGATTATATCAACCCGTAGAAGGCAAAGTCTTATAATTGAATAAACCAAAGAAGATTCTCCAGGATTTCTCTTTTGACTTTAACGGAACTTTCGAAAGAACGCCACTGAGACACTAATTAATACCCATCATCCAAGTAGGAAGTTAGTTTAATTTAATTTCCAAGGTAGAACGTTTACGTTTGAAAATAAATTTTTATTTATACCACAAGACTTCTAAAACTAACTTCTCCTTTCAAGGGGGCACGATTTCTTTCAACACGCAAAGTTCACGCCGATAATTTATTAGGTTTGTAACAAAACACGTTGGTCGCATATAGCTTAGTGGTAAGAGCGTCTGACTAGGAATTTAGTCCCCAGATTTTGACACCAACTAAAGACGATTCCTTTATCAGTTTTAAATTTGTCTTGGCTTTAGTACGTTTGGCACTAATGTTAATATTGACTTATTATAAGGGGTATATATAGAAAGGCTATTTTGTAGGAGGTGCATTCGCATTGGCGTGGAGTTGGTATTAGAATACTATAGCTACGGAAAAATCAGCCCAAATGCACGTGAACCATATTCGAACCTCAGTCTCCCTGACACTGACAAACCAGAATAATCACACATCTGACGTCATCGGAAGTATGACCATCAATGCGGATGGTAAAACTACTGGTCTGAGATATGATTCTAGTATTTTTTTTTCTAGAATTAATGCTGCGCTAAACATGCTTGAATAATTTTGAGCATTTTACTTGTTATGAGGAAACTACTGTGCTTTCTGAAATTAAGGGTTTGTAGTTTTATAAAAAAGTATAGGGACCTTCTACAATATTTGCGTTGTTAAATAAAGAGGTCTTACACATTTATTGAAGTTTCAACGTTTGCAAACTAAACTTGAATAAAAACGCTAAAGTAGTTGATATAATCATGGAAATATCGTGGAATGTTTCCAACCATATATGTTATAGAATCATGACTTACAAGTTTAAAAAAAATCCCAACGGTTTTTCAACAAAAGTAAATCCAAAGATAACGTTAAAATAAAATAAAATGCAGTATAAGCAACCTTAAACTAAAATATGCTTAAATAGGCAATTAATATATTATTAAATTGATAAAAACCGGACAAATCCAAACACAATAATTAAAATTTTATTCACCGCCTCAAGAGTGAATAGCATAATGACCGAGATGAAAGATAGTAGTAATGAGATGGTGTATCATCTATGCGGGTCACTGGTTCGTGCCGTGGATGAAAACAATATTTAGAGACAAACGGGGTATATATGGATTTGTCTTGACTAAGCAAGTTCCCAAGAAATCATAGTGATAGCTTTCAAGTGTTAACAAAACGTTTTTTCTACACCACGCCTTCGCGTCCGTACATTTATATTGATGGAGTAGAAAGGAGGAAAAGATATTTAGAGGAAATGTACTTATATTTTATGGAGGAGTTTTGGTAAACTATTTAGGAAAAGCACCCTCAGTACACTCGACCGGAATTTGAACCCTAAGGTTGGGGGCACACATACAATTATCAGTTGTGCAATAGTTTGATTGCATGGTGACTACAATGGGTTTATATGACAGCGTGCAACTGATATACAACTAAAAGTTTGACCAACCAAACAGTTTGTGTTTTGTCACAAACTAATCGATTTCGCAACCTTTGTGCAACCGATTTGTGTCATACTTGTTTAAACATGCAACAAACATTTGGATCGGTGAAGTATTGTTGCTTGTCATGGAAAAATATCCTCTCCAGTTCAATAAGGTAAACAATTAATTGATTTTTATTAATTAGTTAATCAATATTATTAATTAGATTTAAACTAAATTACAATAGAATTAAATAGCAAAAGCTATTATTTATGCTTTTAGTGGGAATTACTCCATTTAAATATCATATTCTGAAAATTGAAAAATGACACCTGGACACGGGAATCGAACTCGAACCGAAGCCAAAGGTCCCGGGTTCGATTCCCGTGTACAGGTGTCATTTTTCAATTTTCAGAATATAAATTACAATAGTTAAATTAAATTAAATTTAACTAGAAATTGTCCTTTCACCAAACGTTGGGTAGTGATTGGATGTACCCAATATCGCCTCTTTATTATAATTTTCATCCTTCTTCTCAGCTCAAGAGCACACACCACAGCTAACACATTGAAATCCATGTTTTAACTGAACAAATTTAGTTGCACTGTTTGACGTTGCGTGTGTGTGCATGGTTTAGCCATTGGCAGATCAAACAGTTGTGCAACTATTGCACAACTGTTAATTGCATGTGTACTTCCTGCCTAATCTGGTTCATGACAATTCAGTCAGGTATGTGCCAGTGCCAACCAGTTAGGACCATCTGCAACCCGGTTTTCTATAGAGCTTGGGGCAGTTGCGACCCAGGTTATTCAATATCTGGGGCCAATTGAGACCCAGGTTATTCAATATCTGGGGCCAATTGCGACCCAGGTTATTCAAGATCTGGGGCCGATTGCGACCCAGGTTATTCAAGATCTGGGGCCAATTGCGACCCAGGTTATTCAAGATCTGGGGCCAATTGAGACCCAGGTTATTCAATATCTGGGGCCAATTGTGACCCAGGTTATTCAAGATCTGGGGCCAATTGCGACCCAGGTTATTCAAGACCAGGAGCCAATTGTAGCCCAGGTTATTCAAGAGCTGGGGACAGTTGCAATACACGTTATTCAAGAGCAGGGATAAAATTCGGCCGTTTCATAAAGAGGTTATGGCAGTGAAAAATAGAATTATATTTATGTGTTTACTATAAACAATAGTTTATTACTAAAAAAAGCATCGTGTAATTTATTTATGTTATGTTAACAAATATAAAGTAAATAAATTTAGTTATGAAATAGGTTAGGTTGAGGGTCACACATGAAACAAGGTCCCTTAGACGACCGGTCACAATTCGTACCTCACATCAGTAAATCGGGTTGAATTTGGTTTTCAACCATCCTGTCAAAATTATTGAGAGTGATGCCTTCGACTATTCGACCATCGAACGGGCTGAAACAATAAAAAAAAAAGAAAAGGAACAACATATTATTTGTTTAGTAAACCTCTCCTTCTAGCTTAACCCTCCTCCGCCCAATCCTGGCCATACCACTAATCCACAGAACAGTGAACAGTGTTTTAATTCCTCCAATCTAGGTATTTCCAGCTGACGTAGCTCGATTCTCCTCTAAATCTGCACCCCTTCCTTCCTTTCCATCCGTTGGTTCAGCACCCATCAGACCCACCCCTCGAATCCCCGGTCGCATGATTCACTGTTTGCAGCCCGGTCCAGGGGTAGATGCTGACGATACAACCATTGGTTTCCTACCTTTCACCAGAATGCAACACCGGCACAAGTCTGTGATTACTTTGATACCGATACGACTTATTTTTAAGAGCCCTTATTACTACATGACCGGTACTGTGGTGTAGGTGGTCAGTGCATCTGGCTATGAACCTAGGCATCCCAGATCCAATACCTGGCTGGTACCTGGAGTCTTTTTACCTTGAGAGGAATAATCCCAATGATTTCACATAATTCAATAAAAAGAAAGTTCACATTATTTGTAGTAATATTCCCAGTATTAATTGGGACACCAGGCGGTCTTAACCAAACGTCACTGCGTAAAATTTTAGATTATTAATCTATTGGACATTTAGGGTGGATATTAATTGTCGTAAAAGAAAGAGATTCTAATTATCTATTTATATTATGTTAACATCTACTATTGTAACAATTTAACATACAAATTAAATAACTCATACTAATCAATGTACATAAGAATCAAATAGCCAAAGCTACTTTGTATGCTTTTAGTGAGGATTTACTCCATCTAGATATCATATTCTGAAAGATTAAATTACACCTGGACACGGGAATCGAACCCGGGAGCCTTTAACTTAGTACGCCAATGCTCTGACCACTGAGCTATCCAGGAATCGTCCCGTCATCAGGGTCATTCTTCACTAATATTTTAAGGCAGAGTCTATGATGGACATAAAATTTAGTCAATCCACCATAAAAAATAATTTTTTATTCATGGATGATTATTATTAATTTAATTTAAGACTCACAAAGGCTCCACACCTCCATATTCACTATCATAACATCATCTCATTGTGGGGACGTATAGACAACTTCATGTGGTGTACCCCGGGCAATGCTCTGTACCACCAGATCGGCTGATAGTCTACTTACAGGCGACAGAACTGGATGTTATGTCCATTCCGGTCAAATATACCATACGATGCTTTTTTTAAAAAAATCACCCCATGGAGAGCGTGCAGATTAGGTAGGTAATTGAGCTCAAACCAAAAATCGCATCGTAGTAAAGATTTCTGTTATCTACTTTAGAACACAGTGACATTGAGACGAGTGAGAAAGTTTTATTTCTTTAGCACCGCGTTTTACTAATAATTGTACTGGTTGCACGTATCTATATAATAATAAAAGGAAGTGTTTGTTTGTGTGTTTGTTTGTGTTTGTGTGTGTGTTTGTGTGCGATGCCCAGCCAAATCTACGGCACGCAGAGATCTGAAATTTTTAGTATAGACGGACGGAAGGAGGTCCTAATGCACCTTGAAACAGGATTTTTAAGTTTTTAATTGGCTTTTTAGCTAGGCTATTTTTAACAAATTTTCGAAGAAAATATTTTTCATCTGGTTTATAATTAAGTTTCAGAGATATGGGCACCATAGGGGAGGGTAGGTGGCTTTTATATAATTCTTATTTCACAGTTGGTCACGGGCAACGCCGTGCGGGATCGCTAGTATGTAATAACTACGCTAACAAGATAGGGATAAGGGAGGCTAAATTTAGACTGAGTGCGTCCATATTTGCGTTAAGCGAGAGTGTAAAACCATTTGGTAAAAACCATCCTCAATACACCTGACTGAGATCCGAATCTTGACCTCCCGGTCTAATCTACTGCGAGAGTGCCGCGTTATACCATGCGGCCACCGATGTGTGCGAGTACGTTTTTATCTCAAAATGTTTTCTTACTTTCCTCCTTTCCTTACACGAAAATTCGGGTACAATTTCTATAAATTAAACCTTACCTACCCCTTAAAAAATGAGCAATTATTAGTACACACGTGTACAATCCAAACAAATAAAAATCAATTGAATGGATTGGGAAGGGGAGAGGGTTTAGAAATCAACCAATGGGAGGTAACGAGTAGAGCAATCAGGGCTCGTGGAAAGTGTGTAGTGAACCATTTATTAACCGATGGACGATCATATCGTTGACCTGTAAGCAAACAACATCGTCAGTTCTCCTCTGATCTGTACAGCAGTACACTGGAACTAATACTTGTTCAACTTGAGTGTAAACAATTCAACCGGATGGAGAATAGTACGGGAAATATTTCGATTGTTTACCGTCAATCCCGTACGGTTGAAACATGGAGGAAAGAAGGGGCAGATTTTACGTCGTTTTTCGTTGCTCATTAAAATACATATATCGCGCTGAATAAAAGGTTTTGTTTTTGTTTGTTCACTTTTAAGGTTATTCGTAAATATTGGAACTCTTGATTTAACCAACTAGTCTTCTCTCTCTTTTTTTTTTAGAACTTTTGTATTATTGACACCCATGTGGTAGAAGGCTTGCAATATTTCCTTAATATAATTTTAACGTTAAGTTAAAAATAAGTTAAATATTAATTAAATGTTCAGGCTATTCACAAACTAAATTAAAAAATCACGCAGGATGAGGTGGTTGTATTTTAACGGTATTGTATTGTGTTCACTTAGTGTTAAGTTTTCCATGTTAATGAATCCATAGTTTTCATTAGTAGAAAAAATATATACTAACAATTTTAAAACATTAGAATATTCATCCGAATTTATTCGTGACAAAAGTTTTTCAGACAGATGAAATAACGAATGGTTGTGTTTAAGAAAATAAAATATTCATCAGTAAAAATAAGTATTAATAGCCTATAATACCATCATAATGTACTATTATAATAATACTAAAAACTTTAAAAAAACACTTTTATACACAACGACCACGTGTGCCGATTAAGGGAGTGGAGGGAGGGTTAAGCCTACGTTTTGGTGGCGGTGATTCGGTTAATGAGCAAATCGGATAGTAGTGATTCAGATTATAGGACTTCTAAAGTATTTATTTGTGAATTTATGTAGATTAGGATGATTAAAATATATATGTATTTTGCAAATCAATAATTTTTTATACCTATTCACAAAATAAGGTATGATACAAATCTTCTTGTAATTATTTCGGTGGTAAAAAATGCCTATGGAACAATATATTTCTTTGAAGTATGAAATAATCAATGTGATATTTCTTCTAATACCCAACCAATACTCTGTGCATTGGGATTAAGGTGTAAGCGTTGTGTTTGTATGGAAAATTAAGAAGGGATTACAAGTAATAGGTAAGAAATAGGTATTCAGGGTAGACTAATCATTTATTAAATGTTATAGGATGAAGAATGAGTACTCAGATATCAGGAGTTGGGGAAACAGCCCCGCTTCAGTGGTCGAATGGTCTAAGGCGCCATTCTAGTGTTGGACTGGACTACTGATAGCGAATAGATCGGGGTTAAAATCCCAGTTGGGTCTACTGAAGGTGGTTTTTTTATAAATGGTTTCCCAATCTCTTTTCTTCGAGAATCTGCCACTAATGCATGTACAACTCTTAATAGTTTTGCAATTAATGAATTATATTAAATAAAATGTAATCAAACATTCACAGAGGAATTAATAGTTATAGGCCTAGCATATAGACACAGAAGGATCTTAAAATAAAAAAATGACGCCTTAAAAAATAGTTAAATCGCAAAGAAATTCAAAATGTATAGATAGTTTGGACTAGACCCATTTATATATATGTATATATATTTTGTGGTTTTAAGTACATAAAAAGGTAAATTTTAAAGATAGCTTTGATGCATTGGGATAGGGTATCTTTCTCCTATAGCCTATCATATATTAATCTGATATCTGACTCAAAATTGAGCTTGTGAACCATCAATTCAAACAAAAGAATATTCAATTTTATTGGTTAAATCACAGTTTTCTTAGTGTGCATATAGATTATATGTTTCTAGCAATCAAGGTTTTGGGGTGATTGCATTTATATACACATAAAAAAGTATCTTATATTTATACATATGATAATTAAAATTTTTAAATATCAATGATGTCATCATTACAAATTCTCTTACGGTTTATTTTAAAGAAGAAATAATAGGAGGAACACGTTAACACGTTATTAGAGTCTATAAATGGGTGGATTGGTGGTAACTGGGGCCTAGCAAAGCTACCAGATATATTCTCATGTATTTATTAAACAAACCATGTTATGGTCTATAAGACGAGCTAGTTATTTTTGGCAGTCAAAACTTTCACAACAAACCATTTGTTCTTTTTACTGTCTAAATATTGTTCTCTCAAAAATGGAGGTTAAAATTATCAACATGACCCCCTAGGATTATAAACAGGTAGGCTTATATTTTATGTTAAATTGTTAAACAAAGATCAGGAATAGTTATAAATATTTTTAACGCAAAAAGTGACAGTTTTGGACCCAATTTCCATAGAATAGCTAGAAAGTTTACGAGATCAACTTGTATACCTAATATGCATCTGTCACTTTTTATATAGAAAATACCTTTAAATATCACTTTAAATTTTTGTATGCAAACAAAAAGAGCTTTTTTTTTTATTTGGACTGACTTGTAGTTTCTGAACTGTCATTTCTACAATCTATAGTGCAATGTGAGATTATTACTCTTCAATACATACGCTAATATTTAATAATATTTAACGAGATGAAATCTAATATTTTATCTTAAAATACAATAATTGTGAAAAATCACTACTTAAAAACCAACAGTTTTTATTTTTTGGCTAACAATAAATTGTGTGAATGGATACCAATTTGAATCGTTTCTAATGATCAACCGAATACCAACATATTCTACCTGACAGAAAATATTCTCACTATTATGAGATACTTTATTATGAGATTCGCAGCTACGGAGTTCTAGAGTCGCTACCACAATGGTAAATACTATTTTAGAATTTTCTTTTACGACCTTATTTAAAAATAATCTTGTTTCTTTGAGGAAGACTAGGTCAATGCTATTTATATTTATCTGATCTTAGAACTGGGAAATTTCGTGTTAAACATAACTAAAAATATACTAATATCACCTATTCATGAAACCAGCCCCATATTTTAGTGGTCACTACAATGCACCTGGCTAGTATCATAAAGGTCCTTGGTTCAATTCCCGGCTGGTTCCATGGGTATTTCTCTAGAAAGGGTAATCACCCCAACGGTCACTAAGGTTCGGTTGGTTAGGCTTAAGTTAGGTTTAAGTGTTTCCACTGGTTTAACACCTTCATACTCACAATCACCATCACCTCATCTCATCGGGACATGGAAAGAGCCTTCACGGAAAGGATGTACGATTAGTACATTCGGGCAACAGTACATTAGTACTGGCTAATATTTCCACTAACTGGGCTGCGAATGATGTAGCCCAGACGCACAATATTATATAATTATATTAATGATTTTTTCCTAATTATTACATTTTTTAAAATACTATTGGAACATGTTGATAACTTTTAACTCCCTTTTTGGTGTGGACCACATTTGTAAATAACAAACCGTTTCTTGAATAACGCGGTGTTTCTGGATGTATATAACACGTCTTATTACTTCGGTAGGGTGGTTGCTCCCTTTATTATCATAGTTTTTCCTCATTTTCTCTCCATTTACTCTAGAGATTTAATTAAAGTTTAAGGCTATAATGAATGATTTGTTTTGTAAACACATGATTAAAATCAATAATTATAAAAAATAGCTATTTCTTCACAGAGAGAGTGAGTAATTTCCATTACCTTCCTCATATAATACTTTTAGATGATTCTCTATGGGGGGGAATAAAATTCTCTAAACTTCAAGGTAACATATTATTTTTTTAGTACCGCGTCTTACCACCCATTTGGATTAAACACTTATATTGTACTAACTACGCTAGTAGGCTAGGGATGAGGAAGGTTGAATTTAGTGTAAGTGTACTCACACTTACGCAGAGAGAGAACGGGAAACCATTTAGTTAAAAAAAAAAACTCATTACACCCGACCGGTATCAAGATACGATCTCCCCGGCATCAGAAATCTAATAAATCGCTAAAAATAACGCCCTAGCCCATGTGGCCACCAAAGCAGGTCATAAAAATCTTACTTATTATTATTATTACTATTAGCACCGCGTCTTAATACCCGTTTGGGTTATACGCACTTACGCTAATGTGTAATGGTAGGGTGATTGTGAGATGAAATGGAGGACATACAGTTTAACGTGGGATCCGAACCACGGTGGTAGGCGTGGCATTCCACACATTCACAAGTTGTGATTAATACACGTCTTGTCAGAGGTGAAGGGAGGGTTTGGCCATCAGATAAATGTGTGCCGGGACCTGAGGATTGAACCCCGGACCCCCTAGCACAGAAGTCCGACACCTTACCCCTAGACCGCCAGGTCACCTTCATTATCAATTAATCCAACAGGATAAGCACGGGAGCACACAATGCGGTCTAGCCATCCTAGAAACCACACTAATCTAGTCACGAACACTAAGCTCTGTCGGCCATTGTGCCACTCGTAATTTACATCGCGTCGGGGAGGGGATATTTTACTCTAGAGTCACGTTCCTTACACAAACCAGATTTGAAATGTTACGATTGGGAGGCACATGCGATCTATTCTCTCCCGTTGGAATGAGTGGAAAGGGGGGTCAAGGGGGGCGGGTGAGTAGTTAGTCTGTTTACAAAGCATGGTGGATCAATTTTCAAAAGGACCAACTCTGGAGGACCGTTTACCAGGTCTTGGTGGTAACATTTCTAATTGTGGTGTCTTTTAAAAAGAAGTGTAGAAGAGACAATCACAGTTAATATCGAGACAAAATCAGGATTATATGCAGAACCCAAGTTGGGAGAGTGAGAAGTTTACATGAGATGGATATTATGATTTATAAACACACTTCGGTTGCCGTATGGTCTAAAGCGATACTCTCGTGTTGGACTAGACTGCCAAAGACGAGGATATTTGGGTTCGGAGGGTGGATTTTCCCTAAATGGTTTTCCACTCTCCCCCCCCCGTGCAAATGCTGGTGCACTTCATCTAAATGCAGATGTTGGTGCACTTCCTCCCAAATAAAACTTTCTTATACTTAAACCATTTTTGTAATTAATAAAGGCGTATAGCCAGAATGGGTAGTAAGACTCAATGCTTAAAAAAGTGACAGCTTTTAATCACCGCGTCAAACTACCAGTTCGGGTTGTACGCCTGTACGCCTATGTACTAACTACGCTAATGGTTTTAGGGATTAAGAAAGTTATATATAGATAATAACTGTAGGCCTACCCACATTTGCGTGGAGGGAGAATGGAAAACCATTTTGAGAAAATCACCCTCGGTACATCCAGCCGAGATTCGAACCTTGATCTCCCTGTCATCAGTAGTCTTGTCTACTGTAGGAATCAACAGTTGTTGAATATCTGTCATGAGCATAGCGGCATTAGATGACAAACTTTTTAAATGAGGAGGAAAAAGTTTTAATTAAATATCAGGACACCCTTGAGAAATATTCAAGAAATTTTGAGGTCACTGTGTGAATAAAATAAAGCTCTATATTTATACTTGAGAAATATCTGATTTATTTTATCTATTAAAAGGGATTTTATGTAAAAGCTGCAAATCTACCGCCTTTAGCTCGCGTTTCCTAAACTCCCACCTTAAGTAGACCATTGAAAAATTCTGATAATTCTCCCATTAGATTCTAAAGTTGTTAGTTGTCAATTGTCAAAGGTGTTCTCACTAGTTCCTGTAACAGTTCAATGTCTAATGTCTCTGACCATCACACTATATCCTGTATTATCACACTGCCGCTATCTTATTTCTGTAGTAATCATACTAACCCCTGTAATATCACACTGCTACTATCTGATGTCAGTATTAATCACACTATTCCTTGTATTATCACACTTTTACTATCTGATGTCGGTAGTAATCACACTATCCCCTGTAGTATCACACTGCTGCTAACTGGTGTCGGTAGTAATCACACTATCCCCTGTATTATCACACTGCTGCTGTCTGGTGTTGGTAGTAATCACACTATCCCCTGTAGTATCACACTGCCACTATCAGATGTCGGTAGTAATCACACTATCCCCTCTAATATCACACTGCCACTGTCATATGTTGGTAGTAATCACACTATCCCCTGTAGTATCACACTGCTGCTGTCTAGTGTCGGTAGTAATCACACTATCCCCTGTAGTATCACACTGCTGCTGTCTAGTGTCAGTAGTAATCACACTATCCCCTGTAGTATCACACTGCTATTGTTGCCAGCGAGGTACGAGTAGCAGGTACCCCGATAAAGGTTGACAATCTCTCCGAAATATACAGCAAGAATTAATACAATAGATGAAATAGAGGGAGGGAAATAACCAATAACCAGTTATCTCACCTATCAACAAGTAATGTTTCCATGTGAGACCAGCAAATAATGGAATATTCAACAGCTGGTTTGATTTGGACCATCGGCCGCAGCTTACTATATACTTAACCATTCATTGCCACAATTACATAAGTTCACCCTATATCCCTCTCTTGAGTAAGTTCTATCCGGTCCACCTCATTACAACCTATCTCTTTCATGTCAATTCTAATATGGGTTTGCACTTTAAACTAAAATAAAGCTATCCATTCAAATTTAAACTATTGTTTTTATTAAATTGTAGCTAACATTTCCAATGTGTAGTTCTGAAGTACATCATTTTTGAAGATATACGATGGCATTGCATGAAAAACCATCTTTTTTTTTTATATATAAATAATTCCTTAACTCAAAGGTATAAATATTTGTTTAGTGAATATTAATAAATTTTGTAATTTACACAATAACAAGGGAATATTTATTTTTTAGCACCGCGTCTTACTACCCGTTCGGGTTATACGCTAATATTTATTTTAAAAACTTAAATATTTCAAAAATATACTCACATCTGTCTAAACAAGAGCAAGGTGAATGTCAGATATCTAAGAAATGTAGGGTATAAAAACATGTATGTAAGAGTTAGTAATGAATGGTTGCTGAAGGAGTGTGGTCGATGTGAAAGAAGCGTCTTTCGTTGGTTTGGGCATGTTTAGAGGATGAGTGTGGATCGAGTGACCAGGCAAATATATGAAGGTAGAGTGTGTGGATCAAAAGGAAGGGGTAGGCCATGTAAAACGTGGCTAAATTTGTACACGAATGTGTGGAAAAGAGAAGAATTAAGAGTTCTAAGAATAAAATAGCACGTATGACTGCGTATGAATTTTATTGAAACGAAGGGAGTATGCAAAGATAGATAAGTGTAAAGAAGGTTATTGAGGATGGATTAAGTACGGAATTGTTTTTTTATTTATATTCACAGTTTCTTGTCCAACCCGTAAGATAGTAGCTTGATTATACTTCGATTTAAATTGCTCTAGGATCCACGTGGTGGGTAGGCTGGGGAGCACAGTTGCCACATAGCTGGAGTTTGAACGTTACTACTATGCAAGCATACTCAGTGACTGTCAAGAAATCTGGCAACGTGAATCGGTCCAGCATATGACAAGCCTCCACTCCCCACTCCGACTGTTATGACCTCAATCCTAAATAAGTTTAAAATGCAGTATAGGTATGAATGTATGTGTGTATGTATGTGTGTGTGTATGTATGTATGTATGTATGTATATATGTATGTTATATATGTATGTTATTTATGTATGCTATGTATGTATGTATGTATGTTATATATGTATGTTATTTATGTATGCTATGTATGTATGTATGTATGTGATGTATGTATATATGTTATGTATGTATGTATGTATGTATGTATGTATGTATGTATGTACGTTATGTATGTATGTATGTATGTTATGTATGTATATATATATATATATATGTTATGTATGTATGTATGTATGTATGTATGTATGTATGTAATGTATGTATGTATGTATGTATGTATGTATGTATGTATGTACGATTATTTCCGTAGAAAGTAGAATCTGATTTTTTAAGTGGACTAAATAGCTTCGAAACTATCAATAATGTAGCTAAAATAGCCTTGGTATTGAATAATCCTCTTCATCACTTGAGTTATATTTATCAATTTATGTTAAGGGTTGTCAAATTTGTAGTCCTGGGCCACTTGAAATCTACCAGTACACCCCTGGGTGACTATGTGAAAACTGTTAAATGAGGACTCCTCAACACCTTTCAGTGTCCACACATCCATTTGTGGGTATAATGTGTCCTCTATACGTGCCATACGAGTATTTTATTACGTGGGAACCAAGGGGAAAAAAACACATTTCGAGCTAAAAACCAATGTGTCCATGTTATACAAACCTATTTCAAACAAAATTATTATAATTTTTTGTTTGTTTTTTAATCTATAGTCTGAACTTTGTCTCTTCTGTATTTTTATTTAAATTCAAAGCTTACATTTTCAAGAATAAATTATTTTACTCGGACAATTTTTTTAATAACCATATATCTGTATGATTTAGTAGTACCTGTAGGATATTTTGGTCTGCACCACATATCTGGAAAAATACTGGGCTGGAATATATATATATATAGAGAGAGAGAGAGAGAGAGAGAGAGAGAGAGAGAGTAGGAGGGGTTAAGGGGCACAGAAAATTCCCTGGAATTGAATTATAATTGTTTCTGTGCTGCGCACTGATTCAGGAAACGGTATCTTTCCTTTAAATATTTCCCTGTCATGAGTAAAAACCGTAGAAAGTTTTTTTTACCCCCTCAACCTCTACATTTCACAATTTATTCCATTTTACACCCCTCCTCCCTTTTTTTAAAAAAAAATTAACTCCAGTTTTATAAAACTTTTTAATCAGTAGTTGTTCGTAGCCAACTACCTCTGGTTTCCACACGATGTGGTTTTTACTCTGTGTGTGTGTGTGTGTGTGTGTGAGTGTGTGGGATACATGTATGTGTGTTTATATTCCTGTGGTAAACCCTTGTTCGTGTATATTATTGTTGGCGCGAAAACACCAGTTGGTTGGGAAACGATTAAAACTGTTTACTCTGATCAAGACATGATGACACCTATTAGATACGTTTTATTTTTGTTTGTGTTTTACGAAAGAACGACATCGACCGGTGATAAACTCTTGTGACATATCAGTGCCAGGGATAATAAATACAGGGTTTATTTTAATTGGTGTCAAATATTCCCATCGGCTAAACATTAAGAAATGACAATAGAAAGGATACATTGAATCTTTACACAATTATTTTGAACCATTTTTGTAACAAAATGTCCTCCATTCTTGCGTTTTTGTTTGTTTTTGTTGAACTTTTTCTTGTAACGAAGTGATTAGGTATGTATGCATATATGTAGACTTGTTTAGCTACATTACTTATGTTGGATTATTTATTGATTGAACAATGATATTCCTCCTATCTCAGAAACTAAGTGTTTCTAGGCAAAAGTTCATTAGAACATTTAGTAATGTTTTATGTATGAGAATACAATCTTACAGTATTTGATACCAATTAAAATACACCCTGTATAGTAAATTACTTCTAAGTCAAGTGTACGTTATACCATAGTAGATACCAGACAATACACTACAACAGGTTACGTTTGGAGGAAAACTATGTTTGGATCTCGGCCAAATGTACTATGGGTGGTTTTCCATATATAATACATCACCATGATTATGAAAATGTGATTCATCACCATGTTGTTTTTTTTTAGGTGTGACTGATCACGCGGGTCTTATAGATGCGATATATTTCCGTAATTTTTCACATATGACTGATCCCCGTGATTATCCACATTTGGCTGATAACCATTGTTTTTCACATATGACTGATCCCCGTGATTATCCACATTTGGCTGATAACCATTGTTTTTCACATATGACTGATCCCCGTGATTATCCACATTTGGCTGATAACCATTGTTTTTCACATATGACTGATCCCCGTGATTATCCACATTTGGCTGATAACCATTGTTTTTCACATATGACTGATCCCCGTGATTATCCACATTTGGCTGATAACCATTGTTTTTCACATATGACTGATGCCCATGGTTTTACACATGTGGCTGATACCCGTGGTTTTACACATGTGACTCTTTCCCATGGTTTTACACATGTGGCTGATACCCGTGGTTTTATACATGTGGCTGATACCCATGGTTTTACACATGTGGCTGATACCCGTGGTTTTACACATGTAAATCTTTCCCATGGTTTTACACATGTGGCTGATACCCGTGGTTTTACACATGTGGCTGATACCCATGGTTTTACACATGTGGCTGATACCCGTGGTTTTACACATGTGGCTGATACCCGTGGTTTTACACATGTGACTCTTTCCCATGGTTTTACACATGTGGCTGATAATCCGTGGTTTTACACATGTGGCTGATACCCATGGTTTTACACATGTGACTGTTCTCCGTGGTTTTCCACATGTGATTCATTACTGTAGTTTTTCCACATATTTTCTGGTTTTGGGTTATTTAATCAAATTACCTTCCTCACTCTACCCCATGGATTAGGATGCTAAATATACCTTGTGTTAAAACGTCTATAAAAATCACAAAAAATATATAGCTCTAAATAGTTGCTTTCTAGTAAGATAAAATATAACGCAAGTATTGTTTAGAGTTTTATCATAAAATAAATTTTTACCAAAATATTCCAGTTTTTCTTTATATTTGTTATAATATTTGACACTTAATTTTTAAATGAGCAGGTGTGTCACTAGCATTGAGGCACTAAACAAAGCATTTTGTAATGGATTAAATACCAAACTATATTAGTTATTAAATACTGTTATAGCTGCAACTAAATATAATATTCCCAGTCCTAGCGTCAAATTTCAATTTATCGAATAATAATAAATCTTCTTTTTTCAGCACGTTGTATTACTACTCGTTAGGGTGATAAGCTTATGTATTGATTACGCTAGTGGTTTTACGGATGAGGAAGCCTATATTTTGAAGGAGTGTACCTGAATTTTCTTGAAGAATTAGAATGTAAAATCATTTAGGAAAAACAACCCTCAGTGCACCCGACCGAGATTTGAACCTTGATTTCTCCGTTATGCGCAGGCTAGTCTAGCACGAGATTAGCGCGACAGACCACGCGACCACCGAAGTTGATAAACACATTTATTGTTATTTCAATCTTTTTATAACCCATTTCGGTGGCTGAGTGGTCTATCGCGCTAATTTCGTGTTAGACTGTACTGCCGATGTTGGGGAGATCAAGGTTTGAATCTTAGTCGGGTGTAATAAGGCTCTTTACAAAATGGTTTTCCACCCTCCCCACACGCAAATGTGTATACATTTTCTTTAAATATAACCTTCCTAAATTATGAGACTTTTAGTGTAATTAGTACATAAGCTCATAACCTGAACGGTTAGAATGACACGGTGTTAAAAAAGGGAATGATAAACCTATAAGCAATAAATTTTGGAAGCCATTAATTAAGATATTTATCATTAAAAAACTTATTCCGCCCCCATTTTTCTTTAAAGTTGGATATGGCATTCCCATAGCTTCATTTATAATAAGGAAGATGTCTGATTGTGTCTGGAAGTAGCTACCTCTATTGTGCGAATCTTGAACAGAAACAAAATGACACAATCGCGATGACTCACCCTGTCATTAGCTTAAGTGAAATCACTTCATTCCTCACACTTACTGCAGAAGATGAAATAATGGATGCCGTGCTTCGAAGGAGAGAGAAAAGGGGGATAAAAAATGTCTTTATTGTTTAAACTAAGAGCGATTGGTTTGGGCGAATAAAGGCCGTGTTTAAAAAGATCCTTTATTCTCAACGTAGTCTTCACTGCGATACTCGTCTGTATGATATGTTGCCTAATCAGCGTGAGGATATGAAAAACACCTTTGTAAAAATAAAACAACCATTAACGCTTAATTATGATCCGCTCAAACGTAATGGGCAAAGATTATTATTATTATT
>CABFWB010001673.1:0-17985 GCA_902151455.1 Timema bartmani
TTCATCAAAATCTCGAGTTCGATTTTTTTGACGATCACCATACTTTTTCTACCTGTAAGATAGAGAGAAAGTAAAAATACTAAAAATGAGTTTATTGTCTGTTTGTTGATTGAAGAGGAGCATATTAAGTCTTGTGATAACGGTAGTGATGTATTTGCCTTGGTTGCTAAAGCTATTCCTTGAAATATATGAAAAGCATACCCAATGTGAAATTTGTTTCTGGTTTGGCAAACTGACTGTTTTAAGACTAAAACATGCCACTTATGTCAAAACCCAGGTCATATAAAAAAATAAAGTTGGTTTAGTAAAGAAAAAGAAAGACATGATTATGACCCTAGGACCAACGCACTTATTACCTATGCATTTGTAGGCATTACTAGGTCTGAAAAAACGGATTGGTTCTTGGATAGCGGAGCTAGTGAACATATGTGCTGCATGTAAGAACTTTATGAAAATTTCAACAGGCTATCAGTTGAAAAACTAATTGAAATTGGCTCAACCATTAAAGTCACAGAAATAGGTATGCTACTGACTGTTTTAATGCTGTTGATGGAAATTTTGGTTACCTACCATTAAATCCACAGGAATAGGTAGTAGGTCTATCTGTTTTAATGCCTTTGATAGAAGTTCTTGGTTACCTAGTGTAATGGTTGTGTTATTTGTTCCCACACTAGAAGTTAATCTTTTGTCTATGAGCTCAAGCCTTTATAGAGGTCATAATAATATTGTTGATGAATGGTTCTGATAGTTTGTACAGCTATTAATAGACAGGGAAAACTGTTTAAAATGAATTTTCAATTATACTATATGTTGTGTGAGAATTATGCCGCAACCAAAAGGTAAAATCTAGTTGATTGGCATGAACTAGCCCACAAAGATTTTCGCCACGTGTAAAAATTCCATAAGCCACACAAAGTGGATTACCTGCCAGTGAAAAACCCCGTTTGTGAACCATGTGTAGGCCTATATGGTAAACAACACCGGCTACCATTTCCAGCATGTACATCAAAAACACTAAAGTTGGGAAATTGGTCCATTTCAAACTTTGTTGACCATTTGAAAAACCATCTATAGGAGGGTCTAGGTAGATGATGCTGAACCAAGATAACTTTTCCAGCTACCGGATGATATTTTTCTTAAAGGAAAAGACAAAAGCAAAGGAAAAATTGAAGACATATTTGAAGAGCACCAAGATAAATTTGGGAGGTGAGGTACAAACTATCATGAATGATAACAGGATGAAATTTGTGAATACTATAAAGAAATTAAGATGTTACTTGAAGATTACAGAGTAAGGCATCAATGCATGGTAGTGTTAAGTCCCCAGCAGAGTGGGAAGGTAGAAAGGGACATGCATACTAGTGTTGAAAGGTGTGTAGGCCTAGCCATGTTAGCTGCAAAAAATATTGACTGAAAATATTGGGTTGAAGCCATCAATGCAAGTGTTTTTGTTTTGAATCACACTTTTAAGAGTTCAATCAAAGGTAAAACACCCTATGAAGCTTGTATGGACAGAGTTTGATGTGATTGTATTTTTTTTAAATTGTCATAAGTTTCTGTACATATTACAAAAGGAAAAAGGAGTAAGTTGGACTTGAAAAGCGAAAGTAGTATTTTTGCTGGTTCTGACAATAATAGGCCTACCAAAGGTTATAAAGTTTATTACCCTCAAAATAACAAATGTGCTCTTCCACGTGTTGTGATATTCTGTAACGAAAGTAGTAATTCAGGAGGAGCAGCTCCCACACTATTACAGATACCAGAAAGCAAACGACCGTTGAATATATATGATGATGGTGAAATTGAAGATTCTGAAAATGAAAATAAAGGTGAATTATGAAAAAGAACAAAGAGAGAGACTAACAATAAAGAAGATGTTAAAAAGAAACTGAGGATAGACTAGAAAAGATTGAACAAGAAACAATAATTGGTGAAGAAGTAGAAAATTAAGAGGGAGGTTTGAGTGAGAGCAAAGAAGATTCTCAAGAACAAGTTTAATATGAAACAACTGATGAAGGAGAAAATAAGTACCCTCTCAGAAGCCAACTTCAACTGAAATACCTGCTGGACTTGAGTATTATGAAACAAGTTTCCCAATTAATTTTGAAGAACCACAAACCTTTAAAGAGGCCATGAACTATGAACTAAATGGGAGCAGTGGAAACAGGCAATTAATCGATAATTACAATCTCTGAAGAAAATTATGTATAGTTGGAAACCAGATGCCACAAATTAATCGGATGTCTGATGTACGGTATGGAATGTTGGGGTCAAGACCAGACTTGTGCTCATCGATGGGATATCTCAGTTGTTATCAAAGCTGTGCTAGCCAAGAATGATGGTAAGCGTTAAAACAAGTGCTACACTACATTAAAGGAACTAAAGAGTGAAACTTATATATGACCAAAATCAAACCAATGCTAAAATAGAAGGTTTTGTAGGTACAAACTGGGGAGGAGACTTGGAAGATCGCAAGTCTACTATAGATTAGTCCTTTAACGTTCTTGGGTTTTGTGTTTCTTGGTACTCAAAGAAACAAGCAACAGTGGAATTACTGTTTCTTCCAAGGAGTCTGAGTAGGTCTATATTGCCTTAAGTTTAGCAGCAAGTGAATCTTGTTGAACTTGAAGTCTTCTTGCAGATATGCTAAACAAAAATAATGTTCTAAAAATCTTTAAGGAAAACCAATCTGCAATCCAGGTAGCCAAGAATCCTAAACACAATAAGAGGCACAAACCGTCAACATACAGTACCATTTTGTTTGGGAGAAGGTTGCTGAAGGAGTGTTCAAGGTCTACTACATATTGACAGAAGAACAACAGGCGGATAAGATGTTCATGAATATGTTGAATAAGCCAAAGTTTTAAAAGTGCTGTCATCTGTTGGGGCTTATGTAAAAGCCGATGTTTATTTGACAATACTCTATTTTGTCCAAAATGAATAAAAATTTCATTTAGGGGGAGTGTTGAGGAAATTTAATTTTTGCTTTTTGGATCGTTGTTTTTAATAATTTATTGGTGTATAATCTGTGAGACAGTGTGGGTTCTTTGTTTGCTTGTTGTTAAGTATGATTCAAAGTTATAATGTTAGTAATAAAGTTGTCTTTAAATTACATACTCTGTTAAATTACATGTCAAACAAGCATAACCCAACCTTCCAAAAAATTAAGCAGCCAAGTCTATTAAAATTTAATTAAAATACAATTTTGGATGGTTTAATAGATATAAAATAGTTATTTCCATGCAAAGTTGACATGAGTGTATGCTGGAAGAGACATTTTAATTAATTAGTTAGGCCAACTATTTGACTAGCCAATCAAAATATTTTAGTTTTGAAATAAATAACATTTCAAGGTAGCTTTTTTTTTTGTAAAAAAATATTTTCTCAAAAGGAACCATGGCTGTATCCGAATAATCTACTTCACGCGCCGTCGACCCTTGATGTTCACTTGATACTTGCATATTGGCAATCACGTGATCAAGTGTAGATTCGTCCAAATAGTCACGAAGTGTGTTGCTGCACCCCTCACAAACCCTTGAGTCCAAGGGCGTCGGCGAGTCACCCTTGACACGCCATCAATGCAGTATTTGACCGGCCACTGTTTAATTTTTCTTCTGCTAGAGAGAGAGCTCGTAGAGTAATGTGATCTGTGATAATATACAGTAATTGTACTGTTTGTGTTGTAGTGATGTGTTGTGTTGATGTTTGTATAGTTTGTTATGTCCAGTGAAAAGAAGCCACCAAAATTTTTAAGTAGTCTATGCTAATTCACACTGATAGATGGTGTTTAAAATAGTTTCTAGGATCATTGGTAGGAAGCAGTACTGCAGACTCAAAGGTCTGGAAAGGATAGTCTAGTTTACTGTTCAAATAGTCTGTTGCAGTATTTGATCTCAATTGCGTGTTAAGTGTGAAGTCGTCAAGTCTGTATAAAGTGTACTAGACTATTCAGATACAGCCCATTAGCGATCTCTACCAAATTGACTTTTGTTTTGTCACTCTTTTATGTAATATTCCCTTTGGAACTATAAATATAAAGACGTATATTCGCAGCGAGTACCAAATGCGATAACTTAAATAATCATGTAAAAGCTTAAAACATAAATAAGCCTACAAAATGAGTGTAGCCTACTTTTCTTTTACCTGGTTTCATGAATTTTTCTGATATCTTTTTACCAAACACCTTCCAAGATATAAATATTAGAAATATGTTTGCACATAGCATAAGAAGAAATGTTCCAAATAATTTTTCTTGGAATTCGTTGAAATCTAACCACTTTACTATGTTATCATAAGCATCCACTACAAAATTTGTTGAGGCCCTTTCAGTCACAGTAAAGTTTGAGTTGAATCCGATAGTTTCCCAAACAAAATGAATTATTTCATTAATATAATAAAAAAATTCTTCTACTATAGAGGAATTCAAAGGAACATTCTCAATTATAGATGTCATTACATCGCTTAACATGAATTATTATAGCAGAAAGTCTTTAAGCCACTAAAAACAGTAGACTGTCATTTTAACATAAGGAGTACCAACACTAAAGAATTTTAATAATTAAACATTTATAGATATATATAATATAAGCTACAGTAAATCTTCCCTGTTTTTCTTTTATTCCCTTATCCTTATTTGAGCCTCAGTCTTCAATAATGACAACTTGTTTCAGTGTTATATGTTACGCCACCTTACTTACCTACTCTATGGCATTAGGAATTTGAAAGTTCATTATTGCACTCAAAAAAGTACGCCACCCATACCTATCTTGAACTAATTCTATCCAGTCTATCTCATTACACGGTTACACCTTATCTCTCTCAGGTCTATAGAAATGTTATCCTTCCATATGCAACTAGGTCTTCACAGTGATCTTTTCCCATTGGATTTACCACTTAACATCTTGAATGCGGTTCTATAAATTCCCATTCTCACTGCATGAACCTGCCAACCATAACCTGCGTGATTTTATTACCCTAACAATGTCTGGGGATGAGTACAGGGTATGCAGCACATCATTATGTAGCCTTCTACACATCCCACAATCTTCATTCATTTTTGGACCTAATAATATCTTCCTAAGCATCCTGTTTTCAAACACTAATTTATTTTCGTCATTTAAGTTAAAAGGCAAAGCTTCGCTCCCATAGAGAACAACCGGTAATGTTACGGCTTTGTATATTCTGAGTTTTACATTTCTTGACAGCAGGCAAGACGCCAATGACTTACTGACCGAGTAATAACAAGCATTTCTCGACTGTATTCTTATCCTAATTTCCAATCTAATATTGTTATTGCTAGTTAAAATAAATTTAATTATCGTTCCTAAATATTTGAATTCATTAACCCTATCAAATGATGTTGTTTTTCTGTAATATCTAAATTATCGTCCTCAATCTGTGTTCTCTGTGATACCATATACTTAATCTTTTCAGCGTTCACGTCTAACTTGTTTCCCCACTAGTCTATAATAAAATTTATGCATTTCTCATAACAGCTTACTTACTATTACCTAACAAAGCTAAATCATCTCTGTACCCTAATCGCTGCATGCACCTTTTAATGTCAAGCCTTCCATAAACTCTCTTTTGTATTAACCTAATAGCATATTCTAAGGCTAAATTGAAGAATAATGGGGAAAGTGCATCTCCTTGTTTCAATCCACTACGTATTTCTAAAGCATCTGATAAGGGTGATCCAACACATAGTAGCCTACCCTGCCACGAGTATCTCTCAAACATACCTCAATTAGCTTGAACAATTTTTTAGGGGCATTCCAAACTTAGCTAAAATGTCGAATAATTTTTTCCTTTTAACTGAATTATAAGCAATTTTAAAATCTATGTATAATTGATGTACTGTCATGTTGAATTCCCAGTTTTTTCCTTCTAATATTTGTCGACTAGTAAAAATCTGATCCGTTGTTGATCTATTTCGTCAAAATTCACGCTGATAATCCCCAATTATTACCTCTGCATATGGCGTCAATCTCATTAAAATTTTGTTAGATAAAATTTTTGTAACTTGCTGGTAGCAGTGAGATACCTCTACGGTTATTAAAATCGGTTTTATCTCACTTTTTGAAAATGGGTATTATTATACTTTCCTTACATTCTTGTTGTTCAAGTCTTATTTATTGTGGTATTTGAGAATAAGAAGAAGAAGGAAAAAAAACCGGGTGTCTACTAACAGAAGCTGGCAGCCTGACGCAACCGAAGAGATGGAGAGAAGAGAACGGAGGAAGCTTGTGAACTGTATTGGCCGAGCTTATGGGTTGTGAAACCCGTATCACACGACACTAGCTCATACTTGAAATCCAGTGTGCTAGCTAGCTTTTTTTTAGCCGGAGGGTTATCCATAGATAAATGTTGCATCCTATGGAGGATGGAACATAAATGGCGACGAGGATAATAGTGAAAATTGCGTGAATGATGTATGACTATTCGCGAGTGGTTGGAGTCTGCATTTATGAGAAAGAACGTGAAGTCTTTTGTTTAGTGTGAAAGCATGCTAGGTGGTATTTTTCATTAATAATATGTGCGTTACGGGATAAAGTTATTTTTGAAAATTCTTTGTAAGCATGTCGTCCTTTAGATTTGAACATATTGAAGAAGAGGTGGAGTGGTTGGACAATTACCCACAAAAGCTCGAACTGGCATTTTTAGTTAATAAAACTGAGATGGAGAAGGTGTCAATTCTATTAACTAAAGTAGGGCCTAAAACATACGGGCTTCTTAAAAACCTTTTGATGCCAGAAGCACCTAAAGACGAAAGTTATGAGCAACTAATTAGGGTGTTAAAGAGTCGCTTTAGTCCACCCAAATCCGTGGTGTTGGAGGGGATGGTGTTCAACCAACGTTCGCAAGCCGAGTTTGAAACAGTAGCTCAATATGTAGTGGAAATAAAAAGACTAGCAGCGTCCTTGGATTTTGGAGTATTTCTTAAGGATGCATTACGTGTACGGTTAATAAGTGGTCTACTGGACAGATCTATTCAATGCCAGTTAGCTTGGGAGAAGATTCTCACATTTGAGGAGGCGTGTGAAATGGCAGGGCGTTTAGATTTAGCCAACGACCAGCTTAATACCTTTCATATTGGAGCCTCATTCTGTGAATTTTGTTGGGAAGAATAATTAGGGTGTTAAAGAGTCGCTTTAGTCCACCCAAATCCGTGGTGTTGGAGGGGATGGTGTTCAACCAACGTTCGCAAGCCGAGTTTGAAACAGTAGCTCAATATGTAGTGGAAATAAAAAGACTAGCAGCGTCCTTGGATTTTGGAGTATTTCTTAAGGATGCATTACGTGTACGGTTAATAAGTGGTCTACTGGACAGATCTATTCAATGCCAGTTAGCTTGGGAGAAGATTCTCACATTTGAGGAGGCGTGTGAAATGGCAGGGCGTTTAGATTTAGCCAACGACCAGCTTAATACCTTTCATATTGGAGCCTCATTCTGTGAATTTTGTTGGGAAGAGAGGAAAGGGCTGGCAAATGTGTAAAAGTACTGTAAAGGATCCGGGATTGCAAGGGAGGAGGTCGTGTTTTAGGCGTAACAGTCCTTTGCATTTTGCTGTGGATTGTCCTTTGAAAATTAACAAATGCTACACATGTGGCAAGGTAGGACATCTAGCTATGACATGTAGATTAAAGAAAGAAAAGAATGTGCCTAAACTTAAAAAGATTAATGAGTTAGAATTGTGTCATGTGGACGAGATGAGGGACAGTGATGCGCAGTGGATAACAACAGTGAAAGTGGATGGTAAGCCAGTAGAAATGGTGATTGACACTGGTTGTCCACGAACCTTGATGCCAGAAAGTGTGTATAAAAAAAGCTTTAGGATGGAAAATCTAAGACCGCCGTCAGTGGGTCTGAGTTCATACTCGGGTCGTGTTCTAGATCTGAAAGGAGAATTTAGGGCCGAAGTAATGCACGGATCCTCCCAGATGGAGTTGCCAATCTTAGTAGTTTTCTATAATTGGAAAGGAGCTACGACATTGTTGGGGAGAAATTGGTTACATTTGTTGAAATTGGACTGGCAGTCAGAAGTTAGGTATATTGAGAACATGCTACAGAACCGATCAAGTCTGGTGAAATCACTCATTTCTAAACCTGCAGAGGTGTGTGACGGGCCGGCGGGGAATATTTAGGGAATAACAGTAGATGTGGTTATGAAAGAAGGAGCCATGCCTATATTTTGTAAAGCGAGAACAGTACCTTACGCTTTGCAGGATGCGTTGGAGAAAGAATTAAAGTTGATACGTGATGAGGGAATAATGTACCCCGTTCAACATAGCCAATGGGCTACACCGTGAGTGTGTGTACCCAAGGAAAATGGAAGAGTGAGGTTATGCTGGGATTTTAAAGTAACCCTGAATAAATTTGTGGAAGACGAACACTACCCGTTGCCCACGATGGAGAGTATTTTTGAGAAGCTATCTGGGGAAAATATATTTAACAAGATTGATTTGTCAATGGGGTACCTACAGTTTCAGGTTAGTGAAGCGTCTCAACCTTTACTAACTGTGAATACGCATATGGGATTGTTCAGATTCCGCAGACTAAGTCCAGGTATAGAGAGTGCGTGTTCTTTTTTTCAGTCTGTCATGAACAGAATTTTGTTAGAACTAGAGAAAAAAAACCATTTGCTAGATTGATGATATAATAGTAGTCTCAGGTACGGTGGAAGAGGCCACGAAACGTACAAATGAGGTGCTTCAGAGACTAAGGGATTATGGGTTGAAAGTAAACAAAGATAAATGTGTTTTTCTGGCAGATGAAATTACCTATCTGGGTCATCGTATTGATGCGATGGGAATTCATTAAACCAAGGAAAGGGTGAAGGACATATTAGGGACAGCAGCGCCAGAATATGTGACACAGCTGAGGGCATTTTTAGGACTTCTTACCAAACTTATCAACAGAGTTGAGTTCTTTGTATAAATTTTTGTAGTCTGGCAGGAAGAGGAAACGGGACCAGAAAAGCGACAAGTGTTTGAGAAAAGTAATAGGTTACTAGTGGAAAGTGGCACAGTGATGCCATTCGACTCTTCCTTGCCCATTAAGATAACTTGCGATGCATTCAGTAAGGGTCTTGGGAGTGTGATGAGTCATTTGTTACCAGATGGTTCTACTCAACCTGTATATTTTAAATCCAGGACATTATCAAAAGCTGAAAAGAACTATCCGTAAATAGAGAAGGAAGCCTTAGCATTGATTTTCGGAGTAAAATAATTTCACAAGTATGTTTTTGGTCGTAAATTTACCCTGGTTACTGACCATAAGCCATTGTTGTAGTTGTTGTCCCCCAAGAAAGTTATTCCAGAGATGACAGCAGCTCATATACAGTGGTAGGCGCTGTTACTGTTTTCGTATGTTTATGAGTTGGAGTATAGAAAAGGATCTGAGATCGTTGGAGCGGATGGGTTGTCACGATTGCCGGCTGGTGATGGGAAGATGTTAGAGGAGGATGTAAATTTTACTTTTGTATCTTTAGAGGAGTTACCAATATCAGGTGAGGAAATTGGGAAAAAAGCTAGGAAGGATCTTTGTCTTAGTAAATCGAGTGGTGGTCCCAGAGGTGTGCCGTTAGTTCATTTTGTCAATGTTACACGAAGAACACCCCGGAATATGTAAGATGAAAGCGTTATCCCGAGGGTATGTGTGGTGGCCAGAAATTAACTCGCAGATTGAAGAAATGTGCAAGAAATGTACCATTAGTCAGTAGACTCGAGATGCTGCTACGAGAGTACTGTTACAACAGTGGAGCTGGCCACTAATAAGATAGCAGAGAGTTCATGTTGATTTCGCAAAACTGGAGGGAACAGAATACTTAGTGTTGGTCGACACTCATTTGAAATGGACAGAGGTGTTCCTCATGTCTACTACAACGACATCGCAAACAATAGCGAAAATAAGGACATGTTTTGCTACCTATGGTATGCTGGAGAAGCTGGAGGTCCACAGTTGGTTTCAGAAGAGATGGAAGATTTTCTGCGAGGAAATGAGGTGGTGCACATAGTATCACCACCTTATCATCCAGCATTTAATGGACTGGCGGAAATCTCGGTGAATATTAGTGAAAAAGACGTTCTTACGATCCTTGAAGCAGGATCGTCAGGAAGGGAGAAAAACAACTCTCTTGATAATTTCCTTTTTGCCTGTAGCAATATCCCTCACATAATTACGGGTAAAACCCGTTAATCTCGTTCATAAACCATGAATCTTCAAAATTAAATGCACAAAGCTTAATGTTATTATTAACATATCGCACTTCTTTCTTGAATAAATCGTCCCGTCGGCTGTTGACTAACCATTTTATACTTCTTTCACTTCTTTCTTTCTTTAGAAAATCTAAAAATCGAAATATCAGGTTTATTATTCTTATTATTACTACAATTAATAGCACTGCGCACATCGCCTCTCTTTGTAGCCATGATAATAATAATAATAATATTAATAATAATTACAATAATAATAAACTTATCCACTTCTCAAATACATCATCAATGGAATGTTTGTCGGCAGAAGAGTGGTGCTTGCTGGCCGCTAGAAGCGCTATCATCGCACTTGTAGTGATGGGTCGAATCAGCTCGTTGACGCTTACATAAGCTCGCTCACTCAAAAGAGTCGTTCATGAAGAGTCGTTCATATGAGTCATATCGTTCACCGCATGGCTGGCTAGCTCTTAATCCCTTCACACCTTTTCCTCCTTAACTTGACGAGGGAGCACTAACTAGTTCTCACAAATCCCGTTCCGAGCTTGCAAATCTGTCCATTCCCTTTCAACTTATGAACGAATTAAGATTTATGTGTAATTTATCCGAAGCCTATTCCGTTTGATTCTTTAATTTTATTACTTACGCATATTACTTATAATAATTAACCTTAGCAAATAGCCTTTAGTGTCTAATTCACAGAATTATGTCTATTGATGTTAAGAAAAATAGTTAGTTCAATATTGTAGGGAGTGCTGCTATCTAGTAACGATAGTAAGCATTTATAGTTTTTTTTGTTGTAATAACGAACAAAGAACGACAGAAGAGTCGTGAATGACAAACATTCCCGACTCTTTCTAATGTTGTGTGTAATAACAGTGTGAAAGACTCGCTCGCGGAGCGAGAGTCGTTCGTTCACAGCTCTCGTTCTGTAGTCGTTCAATTTGAGTGAGTCACTCACGAGTGACTCCAGTGTCACCAACTGTACGATCTGGATACTACTTTTGATATCATTTCAACACGTGTACAATCCAATTTTAGGATATTTTCTAAAAGTAATATCCTATAGCCCTGTTATCTAGTAACAAATTTTACATTAATTTTTTTTTTTATTAAAACCACAGGGCTTATCAATATAATGCCAGAAAGTAGCATTCTACCGGTCAAAATACAATCCATTTTAGGTCCATGTACATTGTACAATCACTAGAGACTATAGACTTGGCAACACTAGCGACCCATCACTAACTGGTTGCAAGTATTTTCCCGGACCCGGATCTTAGCGAATCGCGACTGTATATACTATACTGTGGTATTAGTTTATATATAATCTCTGGTGGAGTATTTTTGCAATTATTTAAACTTTTCTTTCACAGTGTGACAGTTCAAACATTTAACAAGTTTCTACAAGTTTAAAAAAGAGAGAACAAAGTCTATGCGGTTCACCGTACAATTTGTTTTAAAATAATAATATGGCGATTTTACAAAAATAACTCTTTAGTGACTAGAAATAGATTATCCTAAATATATACGTTAGTAAAACGAGAATGAAAGGAAGTTTGAAAAGAATTCAAGCTATCTTATCATCTACTTATGATAAGATAGCGTCTTATATCATCAGTTCATATTAATACTAGTTCGTGTACGTTTGTGGTATGGCAAATTATAACTAGGCCTAAATCTTTCTAAACCATATCTGATCCTTTCAACTTTGCAATAAAAAGGTAGTTTCACTTAGCTTTTTGGCGTTTTCTTAATTATATTTTTAAGATTACCTAGGTTAGAATACACCCAAACTCAATTGGTTGGTAATATCTGCTTCCCAAGTCCCAAGGCCATTTTAAGGGATTGAGGGCGGTGAGGGGGCTGAAGCACTTAAGAAAAGAAACATTAAACAATAACTCAAAAGTGAGCAATATGTATAAGTATATTAGACACTAAGAAAGAAATTATTTCTCAAGTTTAGAAATACTAAATCAAGTTTCAAGCAAATAAAAAATATTTTGTAGAAATAGAGCTTCGACTTGTCATGGTGTCTGTGTATACAATATTGCTAGGTCATAAAGATAGGTTGGACTGAGAGATAGGCCTAAGGCCATCATCATACAGTGCTGAGTAGGAGGGTATAATCTTATCCCCTATCAATCAAGGTATTAAGGGACAATAAATAATGTCAAGAATAAGTGGATGCTTAAAGGTCCCTTAATTTGTCAAAACAAAGATTCAGACTTTACCCATACTTACACAGAAAAAAAAAAACCTTAAAAACTTTTGATTGATTGACGCACATATATAAAATCACAAACTTATTGAATTTTTTTAGTACTGTGTTTTAAATTTTTTCATTAGGGCCTAGTTTTTATACCCTCAATAACTAATTTTCTATACAGTCATTGCAGGCCCTACTCATTTTAAAATTTTGCAATCCATGCCAAGATATTATATATAAAAAAATACATGCTCTATGAAGATTGGAAGGGGAGTGTCTAAAAAAAATGAGGACCTCTAAATTCCTTAAGACAAGCCCCAATAATTAAGATTGTTGGAATGAATAAAAATCATTAGTTGTAAACAGTGTTGTGAAGTTAGAATCTGAGTCGAAAGCAATTTTGGCTAGAGTCAGTAAAAATGTAATGACTTCAGTTTCAAAATAGAAATTTGTTATATTATGACAATATATGGTAAATTTATAATTTTAATACTTTACTTTTTTGTATAAAGACTTAAGGTATATTTGTAGGAAAAAGATTGCAAGGCAGGCCAACAAAGAAATGGGAGGAGTAGATAACAGTGTGCAAGCGAGAGAAGAATGGTGAAAAGATAAAGGAAGGTAAAGGCGTGTTACTAAACTGACCAGGCCACAGGCTAGAAACAGTTGATGATGGCTTACAATATATGTACGGGTTCATTACCCTGCACTTCGAGAATTTCTCTGTGACGCAATGCGTCTGAAATGGATTCAAACTCAGTCTTGTGAGGATAATTGAGTTGAGCTACTTGAATAAAGAAGTGGAAGTCTAGAAAATCAAGATTAAAGACCAACAAGTTTGTTGGGTGGACCACATGACACTCTCTATCTGCAAATGTTGGCATTATTATTGCTAACTGCAGTGGCCGCTTGGTTGGTATAGCTCACTTGCGGGCTCACACCATGGAGTTTTTTTTATGGTAAATTTTTCACTTTAATACTATACTTTTTTATATTAAGACTTCTATGCTTCTAGCTTGATTCACATTTTGGTGATGAACATTTGTAACTAGGCCCCCACTAATTTAATAAAATACATTAGCCATTTATGAATGAAGTTAAAGTTGAATGGTAGAAAAATAAAGGAGCAGAAAGTGTAGCGTGCTGACTCCACAGGGCCCTGCTTATAGGCCTAATCTCACTTGTTATAGGGCCTAATAAAATCTAGCATAATTTTACTTGTAATAAGACCCAGATTAATTTTACCTAACCTTAACAAGTTTAAGATTGTCCTTTCATGTTTATTTTAGTATTTTTTAATCTTTTACACACCATTCACTATTTTATATGCTTCGTGGTTGTATCATAAAGGTGAGTCATCAGATCAGGCCTATGATTTTTAGTAAAAAATATTAAATCTTTATTTTAAATTTGGCTCCTTTCTTACATATTATATTGTTTGTCAAAAAGCCTGAAATATGGTTGGCATATTATTTAATAAGATATCGTAACCTAACTTGTGAAACACTACATAAGATGGAAAGCAGAATGAGGCACAATCCAAAGGACTCTACTTTTACTCATTTAGAGAGAAAAATCCTAACATTATTTCCTCTTGGATTAAATATCCAAGCTATTGTATTTGTTAGTTATGGCTATAGCTGCATCTAAATATATTTTTTAAATTGGAAAATGAAACCTGGACACGGGAATTGAACTCGGGAGCTTTGGCTTAGTATGCCACTGTTCTTACCACTGAGCTATCCAGGAGTCGTCCCATGCCCAGGGTCATTCTTCATTTCATATTTTAAGACATATTGGACAAGCTGGACGTGCGGGCAGATAACGCAGCCACCTTTGACTCAGGTGGGCTTTATGCTGCCAATAGTAGCCTACAATAACAACTGAAAGAATTTACACTTATTATTATTATTATTATTATTATTATTATTATTATTATTATTACTACTACTACTACTACTACTACTGTGGATTAAATAGCCAAGCTATTATAATTGCTAAGTATGGCTCTAGCCACATAATTTCATGTTCTTTATTATTGAAAAACTACACTTGGACACGGGAATCAAACCCGCGACCTTTGGCTTAGTACGCCTATGCTCTTACCACTTCACTATCCATGAGTGAAGAATGACCGTGAGAAAGAGACAACTCTTTGAGAGCGGAGTATTAAGAGCATTGGCATACTAAGCTAAAGGTTCTGGGTTCGATTCTTGTGTCAAAATTATATTTTTCAATTTAAATAATACAATTTATTTTATTTTATTGACAAACCAAACTTACTAACAAAGCATGCACAGATGTAGATGGTTAGTTATTTCTCAGTAGATAGGCTTAGTTCATGTGTGAAGGGGTGGCAATGATGGTTGTTGGTTAAAAAGCCATTTATAAAACCAAACATAGTAGTGACCAAATGTTACACATACACAATTTGTGGTTTGATCAAATAAACTATTTTATTTAGTAAATCATACATTTTCAGCTTGAAATTGAAGCCAAACATTTTGATTTAATATTGACCAATAATTCTACTTTTTTTAAATACAGTACAATATTTCAAACCTTTCTTAATTATAAAAGTCTCTCTCACCCCAAGGATAATACTTAATTTAGGTAGGTTATACAGCTTAAACCAGGCATCACATAGTTGTGCAGCTTTCTTTATTCTACTTTAAGAAACAATGTAATTGAGACCAATGCAAACATTTTACTATATTTTAAAAAATACCACAAAATTTGAATAGTAATTATTTTTAAATGAAAAAAACTATTGAACTTATTTCATTTTCGTCAAGTTGAAAATGCAGAAAATTAAACTTTGAAATGTTTTCTAGTTCAAGTTTAGTCGTGTATCTAATGCCCAATTAATTGGTTTTAAGTAGGAAGTTGAATCATAACCAGAACTGATAACCGAAATTAACAGCTATCAATGATCACTTAGCAGTAACCACTAATGAGTTAAGATTCTTTAGAAATGATTATTGTCACATTGTGTAGGGTTTCCTCATTTTACTCTTTAGGTTAAGAGCTTAGTAAGTTGTATTTAGCTTTGAGTGACAGCAAACATATCAAAGAAGGGCGAGTACTGAGAAATGAGCACCTAACCCGTTGTACAAGCAGTCTAAGCTAAATACTGTACGAAGAAATTGATCTAAAAGTTTTATTCCTAAAAGGTAAACAATCTAAGTTGTTGTTGGATAGCCAGTTTACTTAGAGGGGTAAAGAGGGGGTTGTATGTAGGCTCTGGCCCGTAACACACCCTGAATTTGTGGATCTGTCCCTTGGACTAATTTGAGTTTGAGAGCACTGCCCTAGAACATTCAATTACTGAAGCAGTGGTTCTTGTTCATGTATTAAAGCATTATTAAATAAATTAAAAATGGTATTTTTTTTATAAAAAAGTATTTAAATTTGTATTATTGGGTAAATATGAAGAAACTACTAGCAAAGTAAATGAACGGCTCTTTACGGACGTGAAAATTTCATTTAAATAAGTCAATAGTTTTCTTGTTAATTGATTAGAAAGCTAAATCACCTTGGAAACCTAACAAACTAGTTGCCCATGGTGATGCATCCCCTTAAGACGAGTTACACCTGCTTCGATGGCTGCATGGTCTAACACACTACTCTTGTAGTAGATTAGACTGCCAATGACGGGGCGATAGAGGTTTGAATCTTGGTTGAGTGTCCTGAGGGTGGTTTTTATAAAAGTTTTTCCACTCTCACTTCACGCAAATGCAGGTACACATACTATAAATATAACATTACTCATACCTAAAACCATTAGCGTAATTAGTACATAAGTGTATAACACAAACGGGTAGAAGGACACAGTGCTAAAATAAAAAATAAATAAAAAGACTAGTTACTAGAACATTTTATTAAAAAATAAATTCTCAATATTTAAATGTTTGGGCTTCTTTCTAAATATCAACCATATACCTAAGGTTCATGCTTTCTCTCAAGTAGGTGGCCTATATTTTAAAAGTTAAAAACTGTCATGGGCTTGTGGACAGCACTTTAGTAAACTCTAATCCAAATCATCTTGCTCAATACTGTATCTATAATCAAGTGCCATTTTAAAACTTCTGTTTCAATTTGAAATCTGTTGTATGTTGTTCTATGTTGATTAGTATATATTATTTATATTTTAAATGTTGGTACTGTTAAAGCAATCATAAAAGCACACAATAATTAGGTGGTTACCTAACCTTTTTCATTTTTCATACAAATACACATGTTGGAAAATACATAATTTGTGTTCAGTTTACAGTAATGACGACTGTTTGGACTGTAGTTGGTGCGATAGTTTTGCCTAACCTGGGTGGTTGGTTTGGTGCGTACTACAATGCGGCAAATGTCAAGACATGGTACCCGGTGAGATATGTTAAACTCTCTAACTTAAACTGCTACAATCTATTTTGATTTTTGAAAGAATGTCACATTATTCGCAAATGTAATCTACCATTTAAAGTGCGGGAATATATAGTTATAGTTTGTCATATTTTACCCTTCTCTAGGGATATTGATAATCGGGGTATGTTAATATCTCATTAGTATTAATGATTCCTCCATGTTGTCATCCCACAATCAAACCATACCTACCAAGCGACTGCCATCAGTTGGCGAATATAATAATAATAGCCTTTATTTATCTGACGAAGTTAAGGCATTAGCCTTCTCTTCCACTTAACCATTGTTGAATACAACATACACTATTACATTTATTGAAATACAATTTAATAAAGGAATATTAAAAAAAGTAGCAAAACATTCACACAAACATACACTATTACATTTATTGAAATACAATTTAATAAAGGAATATTCAAAAAAGTAGTAAAACATTCACACAAGCATACACTATTACATTTATTGAAATACAATTTAATAAAGCAATATTCAAAAAAGTAGTAAAACATTCACACGCTCATTCATACACTCATTTAAAGCTCAAGCAGTTTCAAGAACTCAGTTTAGCTTATTAGTCAAGATAAATCGCTTAACCGTGCACTTAAAGGGGAGTCTAGATGTTAGATGACGAGTATAGTTATCTAGTTTATTCCGAACCTGCGATGCCAGGACAGTAAAAGAATGAGCATATGTTTGAGATCTATGTATGGGAATAGACATCTGTAGAGTGGATTCTGATCTAGTAGCTCGGCTGTGTTTATCTTTCAGAAATAAGAACCGTGAGGATAGGTATTGAGGCTGAGATGTTGATAATATTTTGTGAAGCAATACTAATAAGTGTAGCCTTCGACTTTCATTTATTCTTAACCAACCCAGTTTATTAAAATACTTAGAAATATAGTCATGCCATTTTAAGGTGAATATGTATCGAACACATGTTTTTTGTAGTCGTTCTGCTAGATCAGAGGTCCCCAAACATTTTTGTCTCGTAGACCACTTGCCATGTTTTTCGGTTTTGGGTAGACCCCCTGCTTACCTTATATTGAATTTTTGCAAATTCATCAACTTCAAATGCGTTTTTGACAGCTGGTATAGTGATACTCACTTTGAAAGATTTAAATTTCTAACTGTAGTGAAGTGTAGTGTGAAAAA
>CABFWB010001673.1:20962-34580 GCA_902151455.1 Timema bartmani
AGTGTTTGAAAGTATTTCAAATCTTTACCTGTTTTATCAGGGTGACATCTTCTCAGATGATCCTCCAGCTTAGATGGTTTCATAGCGTCATTGCTTAAAACTTTGTTGCATAAAAGGCACATAGGCAATTGTTTGTCCAACAATGACGGAATGAAGCCAAACTTCAAATAATCAACACTGTACTGTCTACATTTCTTTTTAGATTCAGCCATGTTTAATATCAGTTATCTGTGGACAAAATTAATCTATTTAAATAAGACATAGCAATAATAAAAAATATTCCGGGTGTAAAACCTTATTGAATTTAAACATTGAATAATAAACTACTAATAACTCAAGTCATGATCGGCGTAATTTATCTATCTTTGCTAACTATGAGTACAAAACTAAAATTTTATTAAAAAAATAATGTACTTACATTTCTCCGGCACTCCTAAACAAAATTACATTGATTCACTTTAACATTGATTCACTTTAATTTGTATGTGCCTAACTACCAGTTTATATTTTTGAAAATATTTTCTTAATACTATCCCTTTCAAAACTCTGGAAACAAATGAACGTATTTGTCTCTCACATTCGTATTTATTGACTGACGAAATAAACAAGTCAGTGCAAGTACGAGTCTTCCTGCGCTGTCTTTGCGAAGCTCTGAGATAAGAATGGACAAAGACAAGAATTTCTATTGCACGTGTGCGTGTAACATGATGATACTGGTATCATTATGTGCAAGTTTTTACAAGTTCAAAGTGTATTGCGACCACAAAGCGAATAGCCTACAACATACACAATTTTACGAAATATACTAATTTAAATACTATGTAATTCAATTTAATTAAATTTAATTAATATGTAATTGTAAATAGAATAAAATAGTGTACTATAAAATTCCTACTTCACTACTAATATTATAATAACGAAAATAAATTTGTATACAAAACCGTAGTAGTGTATTGGCAGTATGTTTGTTACGTTTTCACGTAAAAACTAAACAATAAATCTACGTGATCTTTTGCATAGATAAAGTTGGATAAAATAAAAAATAAAATAAAAAGATAAAATTGACACAGGCTACAATTTACTGCGGAAAAATATTAATTTTTTTTACAAAATAAAAACTTACACGTAGAGAAAATAAAAATGTACGCGGGCGGAGCTGCGGGCAACTGCTAGTTTATAATAATTATTAAACAGTTTTATATATCAGAAAATATACATAATAACTTAAATTTTAACATAATTCTTCATCACGTTTCATGAACATTTATGTTTTAAAAATTTTTACTTCATAGGTAGTGTTATAATTTATATAGATATATGTGTTTATATTATAAGAAAGTATTATGTAAGTAACTAGGTACTATATGTGTATGTGGATTATTCCATTCATGGAAAGTCAAAATTAAAGTCACGACCTGCTTAAATGAGATCCACTATCGTTGACCCCCATTTACATCTCATGGACCCCCAATTTATTTTTTCGTTGACATGGACCCCTTGCAGGTCATCGTCGACCCCTGGGGGTTGATATAGACCACTTTGGGTATCACTGTGCTAGATCATCCCTTAAGTCATCGTATACTACGTCACAGTAGTCAAAGTGTGGCATTATTAAGCTCTGGACAAGGATAATTCGTACATTTTCTGGGAGAAAATTCTTTAGTCTTCTCAGTGAATGTAAGCAGGCATACACTTTCTTGGAAATCGAAGTTACCTGATCTGTCCAATTAAGATTTTCATCAATAATCACACCAAGGTTTTTAGTAATTGTTGTCAGTTGTACTGTGACTACTCCTAATCATATGTCAGTCAGCAGAAAATGGTCCACACTCAGTAGTAGTTTGTTTGTTCCTAAAGAATTGCTTGAGTTTAATCAGGGTTCAATTTAAGGACATTTATTTGGGACCAAGCATTTATTGCAGCTAGGTCAATATTTAATCGTTGTATGGCTGTATTTATTGAAGAACAGTCAGTGGAAATATATATTTGAAGGTCGTCTGCATACATGTGATATTTACAGTATGACATTGAAGAAGTGATATCGTTCACATATATATAAAAAAGTAATGGCCCTAAAACTGAGCCCTGTGGGACATCAGCCTCAACTGGGCGTCATGTTGAGAACGTGTTGCCTATCATAACACTTTGTTGGCGACCATGCAAATATGATATCATCCACTGTATAATGCCTGGAGAGAAATTAAATAATACATGCAATTTTGCTAATAGAATATTAAAATCCACAGTATTAAAAGCTTTTGAAAAATCTAATAATAAAAGAAGTGTTATCTCGCACTTATCCATGGCTAGTCTAATGTCATCTGTGACATTTATCAACACGGTACATTTACTATGATGTGATCTGAATCCTGATTGATAGGCAGTTAACAAATTGTGTTTGTTAATGTGTCAGTAAATTTGTTGATGCACTAGGAATTCTAGTGCCTTAGAAAGGGACGGAAGTATACTTATAGGTCTAAAATCATGTAAATCTTTTGCTAGTCCTTTTTTAGGTACTGGCGTAATAAGTGCAAGTTTCCACAGTGCGGAATACTTTCTGGTCATGAGTGAGAAGTTGAATAAGTCAGTTATTGTTGATATAACATTCCTTAAAATTGTTTGTATTAGCAATAACTTATTGAAATTTTGTCTATACCCTGTGCTTTCAATTTTATTCTCATTATTGATTTGTGTACCTCACGATGAGTCAAATGTGCAAAGTAAAAAGTACTGTCATCATTAGAGTAATTATTATAATTACTTGCATTGGAGGCATAAATATCGTTTATAGTTTGTATTCTAGCTATTTTGTTAGTTAAATTAGGAATGTGAAGAAACTCTTCATTTAGTTTATTGGGACTGATATGCATATGATGGCTTTTGGGCAGTGTATGTCCCACTACCATCCTCTGCAGTTCCCTCCATAGTTCTTTGGATGTTCGGATAGTATTTGGGAGAGAAAGGGAGAAGTCCATTTTAGCTTTCCTAATGGCCTGGGTACATTTATTACGCAGGCGTTTATACTCCTCAATATTTATGTTATCTGTAAGTGGCTTGATTTTCGATTCTCGTTTAAATTTCGCATATGCTTGGTCACGTCTCCTAATCAATAACCTAATGTATTTAGTCATCCAAGGTACAGGTAGTCTACTAACACGTCAAGTTTTTACTGGTGCATGTTTATCATATAAGTCAAGGATCATATCATTAAAAAGATGTAACCTGTCATCGATGTTTAATTTAGTGTTGACCAGGTACCAGGGCATGGATTGAGCGTCAGCATTCAGTTTGTCTATATCAATGGATTTAATGTCACGATATGTGATTACCATAGGTGCAATTTTAGCCATACGCATTGAGTAGGATAGGTAAACAAGATCATGATGCAAGATTCCGGGACCGCGATTTGTCCAGAAGAGATCACTTTATTAGAGTTTGAAGTATGTATTTGATCAATCCACGTATGCGAGGTTGTGGTATGATGTGTTGCGTCTAAGTGACATGGCGTCATATTGTATGAAGAAAATAAAGTCAGTAATTGCGAGGTTTCATTGTTGCTACTAAGTAAGTCCACATTAAAACCACCCATTACAATTATATGTTCATATTTGTGCATGTGCTCGGTCAGGCAATCTCAAAGGCAGTAAATTGACCAACTCGAGGTGGCCGCTACACTCACTATAGATAACATAAGCCTTGGTTGTGAATTGTTTATTTCAACAATAATATATTCAGGTTGCGCTTAGTACGGACTCAGTTATGCAGATAGTACTTTGTATTTAATATCATCTCTGATGTACATACACACACCTCCGCCACCCTTCATGGTTCTGTCATTTCTAACGAGTTGATAACCACTCAGGGGGTACTAAGCTAGAAGGAAGGGATGGTTTTAACCAGGATTCCGAAACAAGAATATCATGAAAGGTCAGAGAAGAAAATAAGCTGTCGAATTCGTGGAAATGGCTTAGTAAAGACTGTGCATTTATGTGGGCCACCTGCAGCGATAGTAGCTGGCTTTCAAGTACATTTTGAAGCATCATAACTGTTGAAGGAGTTGTAGAAGAAGGGAGGGAAGGGAGCGATTGGTCAAGGTCACCAACAGACATGGAACATAGCTCACTAAAACATGTTGTAGTTGGGCTATCTCGCCCTTGTAAAATATTATCCGCACACATACAAAAATATAAAAATAATTATACTTACCATTACCCGAGATCTTAAGACTTGAGTTGAGCTTGTTAGCACATATACACANTATAACTTAGTAAATTAATAACAATAATTAACACACACAATAATATATCAAATACTACACTAAAAACAAATGAAGCCATGAACAAAAAAATAATAATAATAAAAAAATTACAAAATAGATTTTTGAACTTAGTAAATTAATAATAATGAGTAAAACACAGAACAATGAATCAAGTAACACACTAAAAACAAATAAAAATGATGAAAGTTATGAAATTAAAAAAGTATTAAAAAAATAAACAAGGGAAGTAATAAATTGTATTTCCAGATGATTCACTGTGCCCTGGGTAGATCTTCAATGCAGTTTATGTGCAACTTGCGCGTTTCAGTCTTGACAACAATGTGTCCATCTAAAGTCCATACATTTTTCAAACCAAGTTTCTGTATAGCTGCTTGTAATAAGATCATATGCTCAGCAGTTAGGTCTTCACTTACAGTTATTCCTGAACCAGCAAGCTATCGTTTCACACGGAAGACCTCACTTCGTTTCCTGTATGAAACAAACTTCACAATGATAGAACTGGGTTTGCCTCCTGAAATTTTGCCTACTCGATGACTACGGTTGGTGTCATCAACAGTCATATGCAGTAGATTGAGTTTATTCTTAATCACATCCAGCACCAAAGAGTCAGTATTCTCTGAGGTGTTTTCAGCAATACCAAAAAATCTCAGGTTTAATTGTCTTTGGTATTGTTCCAATTCGTATTTTGAAAGGACAAGTTCACGCTTTAGCTGATTATGATCAGCATCTCGTTTCTTAATGTCTTCTCTCAGCTTCTTGATTTCATCCATGTTAAAATCAAATAGATCTTTCAGTTCTTTCACTTCTGCACGGGTCACTGATTCAGTGATGGTAGCCACTAGATTATTTAATACATCATTCGATTGTAGCGCTTCCTTGACCTGCTCCTGCACTAAGCTAGAAAGTTCGATGCTGTCAAAGCTTGTCTTCTTGGCCATGTTGTATCTGCGAACAAAACAAAATGTATTCAATTAGTTCTTCAAAAGCAAAGACACATTCACAAACAGAAAGAAAAAAAATCCAATTTATAATGAATTATATTAAACTTTAATGTGTTTAGGGTATTAAACTTCACTCAGCACCTGCTTTAGTAAAGATTAAAAGCACGAGCAAAAGGTGACCGGTTACTCACATTCCGCCATCTTGTACTCCTGTTGTGTCAACTTATGCAGATAGATCGTGTCACATGGTCAGCACAACAAACAACAAACTCTCCACCTGTTAATCTCAGTTTTCTCAACCGGAGCCGCTACTTTTTCATCCAAGTAGCTCATCTTTTGTCCTCACAAGCCAGAGATAACCCCATTCCAGATCCTTTGTTTCACAGAAAATCTGGAAGCGCTGAGGATCAAACCCAGGACTTCTGTTAATGACTCCTACTAAGATATTTTATAACAACAATAATAATATTGGTAATAACAATAATCATCTTAATTTTCAAAGCTGCTCACATAGTTGGTCCAAGGCTGGATGTCAAAGCTTAAATTAATTAACGGGTGACCTTTGACTACTTGGTTTTGACATTTCAAAGTTTCACACTCGCCTCCTAAGATATATTTTGTACTTTAATAATTTGGTTTATTATATTTTGTATGGTATTACAAACTGTTCTTCTTATTATTATAGACCTTGAAACTTCCGAGCTGGCGTCCACCAAACTACCTGTTTGGTCCTGTGTGGACAGTCCTGTACTCCAGTATGGGTTACGCTTCTTACCTTGTCTGGAGGGATGGCGGAGGATTTCATGGTGATTGTTTCAAGTTAACTACTTGGGTTGTATTCATTCAAAAATGAGCTGACCATTTATATAATATGGTTGCTACGGGAAATGCTTAGCTAACAAACCACTAATCTTCTATCAGGGATGCTAGGATTCAATTTCGTGGAATGGGTGGAGGGCCATACTCATACATTTAACTATGTGTAATACAACTATTTCCTGTTTTAGTAATTCTAGTAATATTTTTTCCCACCACCAGATTATATAAATTGATGAAAAAATAATGGAAATCATTTCACTAATTTAGTTCCGTATTACATTTATTACTCAAAGTCACAAAACTGCTAATTAACTATAAATTACAATTTTATAAAAATAATATAGGTGAAAGTTGAAATTACATCCTCCCTCAAGTAAAACTCCCAACCAAGTGGCATTTAAATTGAAATATAATATATATTTGGAAACTGTAATTAACATAGGAAAGATCATTGTGCGAGTGTAAATCACACCTTCCTTCAAAAGAGACTTCTTACCAAGTGTTCCAAGACAAGATATCTCTTATGGCTTGTAGACCCTAGCCATTCCACTATATTAGACCAATTAGGTCTGTGTACCAGTTATGATCGGATGAAACAAAACTGTCTAATCAAAGGGTGGCTGGTCACACACCCAAAATATGTAATTGCAGGAATTTTCTCTTTGTAATTTCTGCCAACAAAGGATGCCCTCCTAACACCCTGCAAGGTGCAGCCAAACAATAATCTCAGGCTATTATCAGCACCGACATTTCCTCAACATACCTCTCTGGCACAGGCTCCAGAACAGGACGGTCTGAGGGGCTTTAGCCCCCCTGTTTTTATTTTGGGGGGGCTAGGACTATCTTAAGCCTTCCCAATATTTCTCAAGTAATTTTAAAACCCGTGAATAAAAACATAAAACTACTACCATCAGTTTGGTAATTTTAAGTAATGAAGGCATACCATACATTTTTTATTCATTTAATATAATATTGAAATATCCCAATTTTGCAGTTTATATTTTTCCCACACGAAATAAACCTCTTTTATAAAAATATAGTAACCAACATTAGGCCTATTTGTGATTGCCTTGGATTAAAAAAAAAGTTAATATTAAAGCCAAAGGGTAATACTGACACTTTTGACATGGATAAAAACAAATTGATAAAATGCCACAGTTAAATTGTGAGTTTAATTTGGACATGAGGCAATTTTTCTAACAAAGTTCAAATTTTATTCAAGCCATCTCTTTATCCACCCAAATTAAAAAGTTGGACATTTATTTACAAGCTTTCGTGTTGTGTCTTATTTTTAAACCTATGTCAAACATTGTTGTGATATTATATTTGATTATGTTGTATGCATGGTTTGTAAGATAAATATTAAGTATTTGATCAACCCTAGTTTAAGCGTCCATTAAGTTGCCTTCTGCATACATTTGGTAAAGTGCTGAACTAATAATGTTCTAGGGTCTAGTTGTTAAGTTTATCCAAATGTAGGGGTTGAGCCACCTATAAGCAGCATACGGTAAGCAAATTCTAATTCAAAATTTAAAAAATATCTTTTTAAAATCTGAATTTGAAAATTCCTTGATTTATATTTTCTCAATATCCTTAAGAATTTGAGCTTTCTAAGATTAATACTATGGTAATAATATATATAATTAATATTATGGTAATTTATGACTCAAAATGGTATACCTTTATTTTTCATTATATGTCTTTGAAAGTTGGATTTTAACTAAAGGTGGTAGGTAGTTGATTTTCCAGGTCAGTGAAAAATGCACAAGGCTCCCTGGCTATATACCTGCTTCTAAGCCATACAGTAAACCTATTTCACAAACACCTATTTGTTTAAAAGGAAATGAACATATAACAGTTCAATTAGTTACATAAGATATGGGGGAGATCAGTCAACATCACAAACACTTGGTCACATATACTCCTTCCTATCTAAATGTTATATCAATTTTTACCAAGTTGGGTTTTCTTCCTTTTATTTTTTGGTCTCCTCTTTTAGGCATTTGTGTTGCACATTTTATACTATCTTATGATGAGTTCTGATAGAATGCAACCTAGGTCGATGGATTGTGTGGTAATGTTAGAAATCATTGGTCTATCAAAAGAGTGCAGCATCTTTCTAAACTAAGCCATTTAAATTATTTTTTACTTTTTACTAAAGTTGTATATGTTTTTATAAGCAAATAAACTTTTTTAAGTGTGTCTAACAGGCAATTAATCTGCTCAAAACATAAAAAATATACACAATTTTTTACTCGCCCTTGTGTTTGTAAATTAAGCCCTGTCTAAAGACTCCATATCTGTAAGGTGCATAGTGGTCTGTAAGAGATAGAATCCACACTAACAAATTGCTCTGTCCACAAAGTCCTTATCCTTAATTCCTTTGTTCTTATCATTCTATGGAAGTTCACTCAATTTTAACTTTCTAAGGACTAGTTGATATGGACTGCTAAGGACAACCAATCACAGCAAAGTAAGTGTACCAATGGCATTTTCAAAGTGAATTACACACTTACACTAACTAGCTCATGTTTTGTGACTGTACTTAACCTACCTTACATATGTAGCCTATCCTTGACGTTTTATCAAAGTATGTTGTTTAGTTACTTTTGTTAATAATTGTTCAGCTGTGATATCTTCTACTTCACAAATGACATCCGCTTGTGCCTAGCTCTAGAAAATTTCTTTTCGAAAAGTTTAATTGTATGTTGTTTCCAACTTTTTCATTAGTTGGCACAGTCACATGATTGCAGATATGGACTGTGTAGACCCGATTTCCATTTCTAAGGATCATTAAGGACTTAAGGAATATAAGGATGTGGGGCGTACAGATTTTGTAGATGGAGCTTTAGAATATTATACCGCACCCATGTATATTGTTGCACAATTGGTTGACAGCAAATAATTATTTGTCCCTAGGTGGAGCACACCTCCCACTAACATTGTATGCCTCACAACTTGTGCTTAACTGGGCGTGGTCACCTCTCTTCTTTGTTGCACATAGCCTGAAATGGGTAAGCACTTTAATATGATTTTATTATTTATAAATAGTATATAGTATTGTTGAATTTTGACTAACTAAAAATGGTAACAAAAATAATCAATATAATGACATTAAAAATGCTATAAAATTAATTTAAACTACAAAAATTACCTAAAAATATAAATAAAAACCTGGAATGAATTCATAGGAATAGCTCAAACAAGTCCTTTACAAATTGAAACTAAAACAGATATATTTGCAATGAAAAACCATTAGCCAATAAACTCCTGCATTTCATTAAACATGAAAATTGATTTACATATTCTTACTTTAGAAGCAATAGCTACCACCTCTCATAGAAATTTTTCCAGCTTGGTTACAGCAATCTAACAGGAATGTGGATTCACCTACTACAAAAGTAAAGAGAGTACACTGTAAATTCTTTATAGAGATTTAGTGTTAGTTAAGTATCTTGTTTAATGGACTTATGTTACAATTTTTATATTTTTTCAAATTATATATATTTCATGTCTGCCTATAAAAGTGATCAACACAAATTCATCATCATCATCATCATCATCATTTTCCAGGCACTGGCCGGGTTTGTTTGTAACATAAGCCTCTCCAACGTATCCTTTCTCCCCACCAACTCTCCTCTACACTTCTCTCCGCTCCCTTCAGACACCTGTCCCTTGGTATTTCTTATGGCTTCCTGACCCCCTCTTCAATATCCAGCTTCTTCTTTGGTATCTTCTCCTCTTCCATTCTCCTCACACGACTCTACTATCCTGACCTGCACTGGCTCCTCCTTAACCATTCTTCCTCTCACCCTTTCATATTTCATCCTATCCATTCTTGTCACTCTTAGAATACTTCTCTGAAACCAACATAAATTATTCCATAGTTTTGATGGGATCCTAAAAGTAATATAATATTTACTTTAAAGCAATAAAATAAGTGTGAAACTGCCATCACTCTAACTACACACTTGAACAGCCTTATATAATATGTGTGTACTTCTCACCAACAGAGTCTTGCTGAAATTGGTGTGCTATGGGTGAATGTGGCTGCCTGTGTCTACACCTTCCATCAGGTGAACCCGATTGCCGGCTACATCCTTCTGCCTTATTTTGCATGGCTCAGTGTGGCTAGTGCTCTTAACTATGTCATCTGGCGGGACAACCCTGAGAAGAAAGAGAAATAATGATTTGTATATGTCGAAAAAACTTGTAGTCATATGCAGAGTCGAGGTTATTAATACCATGAGTGCTACTTCAAAGATAACAAATAAATTATAAACATAATTAGGATCAAACCTTATGTCACACTAAAGGAAGGGTTGTCTATAATCGTCACAAGATGAAATCAAAATTGACATGACTGAAAGCATTTCTTTAAACAATTATAGAAAAAAAAAGTTTTGAAACTATAAACAATTTCAATCATATCAATGGTTTTTGATATGCTCTTTTGGTATTTGGTTGACTATAGTAATCTTTCTAATCTAAGGGAAAACATCATCATTATCAACTCTTTCCAGCCTGTGGCTGGGTCAGTTTGGTAAAATGCCTCCAAATCCCTCTATCCTTACTCCATTCTTCCTCCTTTAATTTCTTCCATTCTTCTCCTCTCATTTGAACACTTTCTGTTATCTGCTCCTATTTCTTTCTTGGCCTCCTTTGCAGTTATTTTCCATCCTCATTACATGCACATTCCAAGGGAAAACAGTGAGAATAAAGTTTAAAATAAATGCACAAACATTTGCTTGGAAGAGTATAATAAATTACACTGTAAACACCCCAACCCCACTGCATCGTGTCTGAGACTACATTTTTTTTGGTTCAGTGCGTCTTATCTCTCATCCACAAATTTACACTATTAGAGTAAAGATAAGGAGGGTGAAATTTATAGGACATGTCCCAGTATTTGCTTGAAGGAAGAGTATAAAACCATCACTTCACCCTATTGAGATCTAAACTCCGATCTATTAACTCAGCCTCTTGGGTCAGGGTCAGACATGGCACGCTTTCATTGGGCTAACTGAAGGTCACATCATTGTCAATCTTAAATGGGGATGAATGCAAAAAACTTTATCTAACTAAACCTAATTACATTTTCTCTGTTAATAAGTCAACAATGTCAATATGATAACCTAACTTTAGTCATCCACATTAAAAACAATTTGATAGCAATTTATTAGTTAATAAATTAATTAATAATGATCGAGTACAGTTCCACATTAAAATACACACAGCATTATAATTTCTTGAGTAAAAAAAAAAGTTATGTGTGCAGGTTTTCAATTAAAGTGTAGTAAAAAAACCCAGCCTTGATTATTTTAAAACTTCTAACTCAAATTAAACTAAGTGGTCCTTTGCATTAGATTAGTGATTGACGCGGTATACAATCTTCTTTACATTAGAACTATAGGGTTTTTTCCTTTCATACATTGAAAACTATGTACACTACATTTACCTTGAAAGATACCTTGATGGATTGCACGATGAACCTATTTTAAGCTATACCATAGTGGAATAATGCAACGTAAGTTTGCTACCTTACAGGGTAGATAAAGGGTACCATGTAAGTAATCTGCCTTATTAACTGTAAAAGCACTCGTTTTAAAAGCATATAACCCAAATGGGTAGTAAAACGCAGTGCTAAAAAAATATTAATTTTAAATTATGACAATTTCATTCATTTATAAACAACATCAATACATATAATGGGGATGTATTTTAACTGAATAAAAATAACAAAAGTTATATAGGCCTAGTTAATTTAAAATCACACTAATTTTTAATTTCCAACTTCTAACAAATAATTCACAAATTTTTTTGTGACATGTAAAAAATAATGTGAAATTGTGATATTTGTATAGACCAAGAGTTTAGAACTGTTAAGTCAACACAAGTTACAACCAAATACATTTAATCAAGACAGTCTTCCAATATTGTTCCAAGTGACAAGTTTTTTATTGTTGGTGAATGTTGAATTTTATTTTATTTTTACAGAAAAAAGTGTTATGAAATTATATTTGATTTTACTGTACTGTGTCAAATGCACACATTACATTTTAATCTATTATAATAATTGTTTTTTATCATATTTAAAATGACAATAAAAGCTTGCCTGACTTGTGATGGTAAAAATGCTTGACTATTAATAATAGTGTAAATTACATTTCTTTTGGTAATGATGTTTAATGCTAATAAAATTAAAAAAATTACTATGACTTAATAAGTCTTTTTTGTATTAAAAAGAAAGAATGAAAGAAATGTTTATAAATAACATCATTCCATGTAAGTATTCGCCAATAAGCGAAACATACTCTTTATGTAGGATGATATACTTGAATTATGTGTGTAATTTTCTTCCGAAATAATCCTTTGTCTTAGTATTATATTTGGAAGAAGGTACAGGAAAGATGGATACAAACACAATATGGCTTTTAAAATTAAAATAACACAGTTCACACTTTACATTGCTGCCATTGGACAAAGAGGTAATGGTTGCCTCTTGAAGAAAATTGATCATTACTGCCCAATCCCCGACCTAGGTTTAATCCTATTGGAACTCATCAGGGAGGAGTCCACCTTTGCTGTACCTTCTTCAAAATATAATACAATTATGTCTCAAAGCAAAAAGAGGATTTCCTTTGTCTTGATAGCTATTGTATATTTACTTCATTATATATTATTTGAATATTTCATATGTTGTTTATTATCAGTAATTGTATCCAAGTTTTATGTTTTTAAACTTTTATCGCCATATAATCTTTGTTTAAAACATTGTAAAGATTTGAAAGTATTTTTGTTTAATTTACTTTAGTAAATCTTAAAAGTATTAAATTGAGTGTATAATTCTTTTGAAAAAATGTTAGTCCTGCCTGTACTTTTCTCAAAACTGTGTAATATAGTTTGTATTATTTGTCTATCATTTCGTTTCTATTTAAATCATTAACTAACTCGTTTCTAACCACAACATTTTTTTTTAACTTTGTCATGTTATGCTGTATGAGTTGTTAAATATTCATGGCTACCACAATACAAACGTTTTCAATTAAAAAATATTTATAACTATGAAAAATAAAACATCAATAAATAAATTATGTGAATTGCTATTTAGTTAAAAGTTTAAAAGATGTTAAATAAACCTGAGAATTCCTGAACAGATCATACATAAAGAAATAAAATAATGAGATAGTTCTGTGTTTAATTTATTCCTCTGAAGCGCACAAAATTAATAAAATAATTTTTAAAATACACAAATATTATGTTTAATGATGTATTTGGGAGCATATTTTGTTTGGTGATAAAGGGAAGTTAGGGTCTATATATGTGTATTTTCGGTGACTTAAAATGAATACATACACGCATTTAAGGAAACTCCATAATAAATGGATTATAAAGAAATGCATAATCAGCATTAATTTGGAGAGAGGGTGATAAACTAAAATGTAAAAAGAATATAACTTTTTTCTTAGACCAGATCATCAAATGCCAGGCACAGAATTAAAGTAAATTGTTCTGTTAAAGTAATACCAAAAGTAGATGCAGTATTTTTTATTATTTTTATTATTACCTTGATGTTGTT
>CABFWB010001673.1:42985-134645 GCA_902151455.1 Timema bartmani
AAAAAAAAAAAAAAAAAAAAATCAAACCAAACGAACAAGTAATGGTAACCGTTTTTGATTATGGGTTCCTTACCAACCGGGTACACTCAGAGAGTTTATTCCGTAAGTAGTTATAAACCGTCTCTCCTACGAATGTTTATGCATGTCCTTAGAGCTAACCCTCCTCATATGCTTTTAGATGAGTTTTTTCACCGCGTCCTACTACCTGTTCAGGGTGTATTCCTATATGATAACTATTCTAATGAGGTAGGTATGAAGAAGGAACCACTTTAAAGGTAATCTACCCGCATCAGCATGGAAGGAGAGTAGAAAACAACCTTAGGGAAAATCACCCCAGTAGACACGATGGAGATTCAAACCACAACGGATTTTTTGTCTTACTACCCATCCGACTATCCATATGAACCTACTATGGTGAGGGTAGTGATGAAAAAGATGTAATTGAGGGGAAATATACTCGAATTTGCGTTGAGGAAGAGTTGTAAACAATTTTAGTAGAAATCTTTCTAATTACACACGGTCATAACTTGAGCTCCGACCTCCTCGTCACCAGAAAAAAAAAAGTCCTAAAGCTTAACGTTTTATTACGCATGCCCACTAATGCGGACAACTACTATATTGAGGGTCATACTAACCACACGAAAAATATTACCAACATGAGCATAAATTAATTATTGCCATTTGTTCGTGAAATAGCTATAAATTACGTATCCACGAGGAGAACAAATACCTCCATTCTTCGCGGTTGATCACTTTTTCTGCTCGAAAACTTGCAATCTTAATGAATAATGCAGCCCCGAAAATTCTAATTAACTTCCATACATAACAAAAGTACCATCCTTTTCATTTGTTTCTGAAAAAAAAAGTGTAATGAATGTTAGATTATCTTACAATTTGCATAGTTTAATTGCGTACACACAGCATTTTTCCTTTTTTAAACTATATATATATATATATATATATACACACACACACACACACATCCCCATTTCATCCAACTCTTTTGCTTCTCTCGGGGAGTAAAAACAATATATAAAAAATTACCGAAGTTAATTAATTGATTAATTTGCTATAGCAGCGGGTCACTGAATTTTATATGTAACATAAACCACACAATGCTTTTTATACGGAGCTGGTTTGGTTTTTAATCTGTTTCCAAGTCCTAGTCGCTCGAACGTTATATATTACCGTGTCAGGGTAACAAGAGGTTAAGTACCGAAAGGAGAAAAAAATATAAGTTAGGAATGGACTTCGATGAAAGGGTAGATTACGAGAGTTTCACAGATTTGACTTTTACTACAGGGATAGTGTGAATAATTTTTTTTACGGTGCACCGCACAGACTTTCTTCCAGCTTTTATCTTAAAATATATATTTAACTTTCTAAAAACTCGCAAGATTTGTGAAACGAATTAATAGGGGGTACCCGTCATTTGGCTTAAAGTGTAGGCCAAATGCCTTTAGGCCAAATGCATTTTAGGCCAAATGACTTTTAGGCCAAATGACTTTAGGCCAACCGACTTTAGGCTAAACGACTTTTGTGAATTTAATTTTTAGGCCAAATAACTTTAGGCCAAACGACTTTAGGCCAAATGACTTTTCGTAAAATTAATTTTTATGCCATTTATTTAAAGTGTTTGTGCTGTCTTCGGAAATATTCCTTATGATTTGTAACGATGTTACTAGATGGCGAGGGTGTGTAGTGTTTAGTTAACTAGTATATACTACCGTTTCAAAATACATTTGTCTTCTCTCAATTTACTACTTCCCAAGGTATAGCAGCACGTCCGTTAACCTGTAGTACCACTTTTGTATGTTGAACTTTTTTCATTGCCAAAGTTTTGTATTAGTTTTTGTACCTTATTGTACCACAAATAAAAAGTTTTATACTCGTACCCGTTTTGAGTAATTAGCATTTAAATGTGACCACTACATGTTAATAATTTTGTATTATTTTGAATTTTGAACTTTTTTCAGTGCCAAAGTATATTTTATCTGTTTTTCTGCGTATATTTGTTTATTAATTTTGTTAAATGAACTAATCAACCATTCATTTTTTATAATTATTTTAACTTAGGCCTACTCGAGTTTGCCCACGTCTTCGCTCACATTTAAGTTGGGTGAATTAACTTATTTCTAGCGAATCATCTAAACCAGGTTTTTTCAAATTCTATGCACTTGAGCCTTACATGAACATTAAAAGTAATTTTTAAGCCTCACTTTCTTAAAATAAAAATAACTTTTTTATGTTAAAATAAAAAATAGGCAATTATTTCTCATTTATTTCTTTATTCTCTGATAGGAACTGTTTAGAAGTTTATTAAGAATAGACTAGTAAAGTTTTGTAAAACATTCATAAAATATCAAGTTTGTTTTAACATTTTATGACGGAAATGTTATTCATGAAAAATATGTGTATGTCATTTGGAAGAATGAGTTTTTTCCCTATCACAGAGATGGTTCAAGTTAGCTTCTGTTTTTATAACACACAAAGGAAGGCCTTTTTCAAATGCCAGTCGATTTCTCTAATTCAAATGATCATACTTGTTGAGAAATTACTTTAATACAAAAGTATGTAGATATAAAGATCAACATTAATTTTATTGCTTCATAAGTCAAACAGAATATTAATTTTCTGCGGTCAATCAGAATTAACAAGTCGAAGGAAGTGAAAAATTGGTTCACATTTATAACGATGCTGTGCCTCACCTGAAATCCCCTCGCGCCTCGCAGTTTGAGAAAGCCTGATCTAAGCTACCAAAAACACTATTTCAGACACGTGTGAGGCGAGAACTTTGACTGTATGTCGATGAAGCCACATATTACCTATAAGAAGGAACCAAAATATATTTTCAATCTTTCCATGAATATTTGCTCGACTACGCGGAAACATTATTGAAATGAAGACCAAAATAAATAGTTTACATTTACTATCTAATAAACAAAACTAAATCTAAATAGCTGAAAAAATACCTACATTTAGGGCACAACTGCAAGCACGATAACAATGGCTCTTTTACGTGAAGGCATTGTTGTTGCAATGAACACCAAAAGAAATAGGTTAAATTTACTATTTAAAAATGAATTAATTTGAAAGAATCACTCAAATAAGCACCTAAGCTTATCAAACAAATTGTCCTGTTAGTAATTGTTTCTATTAGTTTTTGAAATTTTTCCCCTCCCCCCCTATTCATAATTTATTTAACACCCATTTAAACACTTATTGTTTTAAGAATCAATTCGTTATCTATAGTTTTACTTCTACCTGCCAGCCAAATTTCAATTTTCTACTACACCTAAAAGTTTTTTTTAACTCCCCCTCCCCTTGATTTCCTGGAGTTCCATTTTAAAATGTTCATACATAATAGTTATTTGGAGTGGTGCATTTACTGGCCTGCTAAATTTCAATTTTTAACCACATTGCACTGAGATGTAGTTGTTTCTATTAGTTTTGTAGATTTTTAACCTCCCATCACCCAACCCCCTTTTCCAAACTCACTTTGAGAAATTTAGAGTCTAATATTATTTTAGCTATCTGGGATCTGATTTATCTCTACCCATTTGCAAAAATTTTATTTTTTACCTCATATAAATTTTTTTTCTCTATTATAGTCCATCATCACTATTTCTCAGAATGCCATTTTAAATTATTATTATTATTATTATTATTATTATGTAAATGTTTATTTGTATTGGTTCCCGCACCTACTTAAAGAATTTAAATTCTTTACCATACAGAGAAGTAATTGAATGTATTAGTTTTGGAAATGACGAGCTCCCCACTCCCAAGGTTATAGAGTATAAGGTTGGCTCGTTCCCTATACCGGCCAGCATTCAGATTTACCCTACCACACAGCACTATTGTTCAGTTCAGTACATGTGACTGTGCGGTGTCGCGCTCGTTATTAGCTTCTTATTTATGTCAAGTATGCTACGAAAGTCACTGTAAATAGTAAATGTTTGTGTGTTTTTTTGTAAGCTTTCCTATTATTTATGCGTGAAGTGTTACGAAAAGTGTCGTACCTATACTAAAAAAAATTCCGGGAAAGCGTTTACCGTTGTCGTATGCAATAAAAGTAATCTAAGGGATATGGTGTTATACATCATGACTTCCCTAAAGATTCTGATGTCAGACAAAGATATATTCCCTTCTGAACGGGATGGAAAATGGGAGTCCTGATTCGTATTTTATTTTCTAAGAAAATTTTCCCCCTGATGAGTATGAACAAGACCTTCAGGCCTAACTGCTATTCTTTCCTAAGAAAAGAAAATTAAAATTACCTGCTGTACCCTCCCTTATTTGTGGTGTCTTCGAAAAGGTTATCCAAGGGGAAAATATTACCCGTGAATCTAGGCCTAGTAATAGATTGATGAAATAAGTTTTAAGTGATTTCATGGTGGGTGAAAATATTTGGGGGGACATGTCACCCCCAATTTTTTTACTTTACGGGAAAGTCTACCTAATACTTTTGCTTTTGTAAAAGTCCCCTTCTATATTGAATTGAATTATTTGTTTAAATAGTTTACTTAGTTGCAAGATTTCGTATATGCATTTTATAGCCTTATTAAACAAATTGACCTTGCTTCATTAATGCGGACAGAAGTCTGGAAGAGAAATTTCACCATGCAAGGTGGATATATTTTTAAGTTATTCATGTCACCTTAAAATATACTTTAGAAACATTATTTCTCAAATGTAAAAAATCACGTGGCTGTATTACACACATAAATATGTTTTGTACAAGATCATAATTTATTGTATTACATAAACAAATTTATAAATTACGTTAGTTAATGAAAGAAGTAAGGTGTTTGGTGACGTCAATGTTCACTTAAATAAAGTGTTAACAATTCAATATAAATTTAATAACCCTCTTGTAAGTAGGCCTATTCATAAACCAATTTGGAGTGTAGTGAAAATCTTGAATTTATATTAATGTTCAACTGAGACTGTCGAACTCAATATTTAAAGGGTAATATTAGATTCAGCTACATTTATGTCATATAAGTACGGTAGTAATTATAGAGAATGACAATATAATACCCCCAATATGTATACCCCTTCCAAAGTTCAATATGATTGTGTGTCCCCCAAAGTTGGTAGTAATATGTTCCCTCCTCAAAGTTGGAAATAATATGTGCCCTCCCCCTACTACCTCCCTGCCCCCCGAGTTGGAAATAAAGTTGTCCTCCAAAATTGCAAAGTCAGGCACGTCCACGCGCGATGTACTATATTCTATAGATATGCAGAGAAAGGAAACCAAAGATGATGTAGGTGTTTTTCAATGTGTCCCTCAAAACATAAGCAACGAAATAAGTCAACTAATTGGGGTCTCTTAAAACATAAGCAAAGAAACAAGTCAACCAATTGTGAATAAGACTGAAACAATTAAAACATATCTTGAATAATTACAAAAGGAAAACAAAATATATAAATCCAAACTATTGAAATGAAAATCTCTGAAAATCCGTAGACTCAGGAGCATACTTGTCTTATATATAATTTTATAAGCCCGAAAATAACCATTTGTTTATCTAAATATGGGTTTTGGCGTTAATTTTTTTTCAACTATTGGGTTTTTATATCCATTTTGTCAAATAGTAACAAAATACAAATACAGTAAGTTCAATTGTGTTTCCAAGCAAGCCGATGTATCATATTGATTAAATCAGTCATTTAAATTTTCTTAAATGCTAAGATAGTTTTTTCCCCCTACCATTCAAGTATTTTAATTTAAAAATACGAGGTCGCACTCGCCACAGCAGCTGTTACCCGAACTCTACAAGAAGATCACACACGTATTGGTCAACTCCCTCTTTGAAGGAGCGAGCGAGACAAACAAAGTTATGGAGTGTAGAGTCAACGTTGACTTGGGGCATAGGCCTTGGCGCGTACCCAAAACGAAACAGTGTGCTGAGAAAACATTTAGGGTTGTTAAGTGTATCGTGAGCTTAAAAGGTTTGTGGAACACTGATCTAGATATTACATTCCTCAAATCTTCCACAAGGAGGTAGATAGCCCGGATGGGTGGTAAGATGCTTCGCGCGGGAGAAAGATTACAAGCAATTGTGTTTCAAGGTCTTTTTTTTAAGAAACAGAGTAATTCAGAGCAGTGATTCCCAAAATTTGATAGGCATAGCACCAGCGTATCAACATCATCATGTAAATATAATATGTGTATTTATGTGTTTGTAGGCACGATAAATCCAATACCAAGCAAGAAATCTATAAAGCTTAAACTTGACGTACGTATTTAGGTAGTCTAAGAATGTGTAATTAGGGCGTATTTATGAAAAAAATACATCTGCTTCGAGACTGACGTCTTAAACCATGTGAACAATGTTAAGTTTTCTATCAATATGTACTGATTTTAATATAGTATTAATTTGTTTTCCATATAACTTCAATCACCAAGGGAAAATATCAACTTCAAATCCAAAGAGACGTTATAGGAGATATTCTAACTTCAAATATAAATAGAAATTAGAAATGAAATGTCAATCTGCAAATCTGTGGGCGTGGATGGAATCACAGGTGAAATGCTTAAGTGTGGGTCACGGTACTACTTGCCAGATTGTGTGAGTTCTACAATGTGTGTGCTGGGATTTCGAACATTTCTAATGACTTGAAGAATGCTGTCATTCTTCCTTCGTACAAAGGCAATGTAAGAATTATAGGACAATTAGTTTGTTGATTATTCCTGGCAAAGTCTTAATTAAAAGAGTGCGTGAAAAAACTGCGGACAAGATTTGAAGTGTACAATGTGGTTTCATGCCAGATGGAGGCTGCATGGAGCAGATATTTGCATGCAACAAGTGATTGAGAAGTGAACGGCAGTAAGGAAAAAAGTGTATCTTTCGTATGTTGATCTGTAGAAACCGTAGGATCGGGTGAATAGGAGTATGTTATGGAATGTGGAATGTTCTGAGAGTATGGTGTAGATGGATAGTTTTTTAATTATATTGTGGCAGTCGGTTTATGATGCGAATAAAGCGTGCGTTAGGGTGCATGGAGCTTTGAGCGAATGGTTTAACATTGAACAGGGTGTTAGAGAATGTTGTGTTATATCTCCATGAGTGTTTAACGTATTCATGGATAATCGTATGAGAGATTCTTGTGAGGACGCGGTTGGTGAACAAATCTACAAATGAATGTGGTAATGGTGTTATATGCACATGATACCATATTAATGGCTGAGAATGAAAGTGACTTGCAGAATGCATTGACTCGGTTGAGAGGCAGGATCTTCATGTAAATGTTTCCAGAACTAAGGTGATAGTTTTTGATAAGGACAGATTGTCAGCTTAGTAAATGGAAGACTGTGAGCCAGTGAATGATTTTGTGTATCTAGGCAGAATGTTCTGTAAAAATGGAAGGAGATATCGTGAAATCGACAAATAGGTGAATTCATCTCGATGAGTAGTTGAATGTATGTGGACTAATGCAACGAATGAAGTAGTATCAAAAGAGGCAAATATAGCAGTATATAAAAGTGTGTTAACATCAACATTGTTTTATGGATGAGAAGCGTGGGTTTGTCAGGAGAAACACAAGAGCAAGGTGAATGTGGTTTGAATGATATATCTAAGAAATGTAAGTCGAAAAGCTCGTATGGAAATAGTCGGTAATGAATGAATACCGAAGGAATGTGGTTTGAAAGGGAACCCAATAGGGCAGTCTGAAAAAACTGTTTGGGCATGTTGAGGGGATTAGTGTGGACTGTGGATCGAGTGACGTAGTAAATATATGAAGGTAGAGTGTTTGAATCAAAAGCAAGGGGTAGGCCATATAAAACGTGGGTAAATTTGGTTGAATGTGTGAAAAAAGAGAAACATTATTAGTTTTCAATAATAGAAGAGCATTTATGACTCGATGTATGGATGTTGTTAAAGCAAAGGGAGTATTCAAGGATAGGAAAGTGTGTAGAAATTTAGTGAGGATGGATTAAGTACGGAGTTTGATAAATAGGTTAGTTATATTTGTAATTATTTAGTACGCTTTTGCACTGAACAATCCAAGTTTGGGTGGATGAGTTGATGTGTCGGAGGGTAGACCACTTGATGTGTTTACTTTCTTCGGCATAACAATAATAGTGGACGAGTTGAGTTACATGTTACGGGTAGTGTGTGAAATCTTGATAGAGTCGAGATTATCCGGGAGATGTCGACTTTATCCAAGTGCATTGGATCAAATCAGAAATAGGAAGTAATTCATCTCATTTACTACCTTGAATAATCTCGACACTAGCCAGTAAGACTTGAATAACTTTGAATACTATATGTAAAATCTAGCACATAATTAATACAGATTCTATTTTGGAACCTTATTTCAATCTGGGAGCTGAAATTACATAGTGGTAGCACACTAGCCTTCGAAATACCGCATTTTGATGTTGTCTTTTCCACAAACCTAACTCAAGATAACCAAACCTAGCCTAAACTCACCTAACCTAACCGATACTAACTAACTTAAACATCAACCCTAGAATTTGACACTATCCAAGTGCGGGTAAATCATGTCAATATTATACGGATAAACTTCGAAAAACATTATTAATCACCTCATAACTAACATTATCTACGTATTATCGGGATAATATTGACTTTATCCAAGTTCAGACTTCACCCATAGCATATAAGAGTATATGTAATAGTCTCTAGGTGTTTCCTACCCCTAATTAGTAGACTGTAAAAGGGTGTAAGTTTGTTTTTTATTTTCACTTTTACATTGGAGCTTGAAGACTTAAATCACGTAGATACCGATTCGTTAGGTTAAAAATGTTATATAATATTTATTACAAATTAAACAGCACATCCTTATAGTGATATATATGTATATATATTATTAGGATATGCTGTTTTATTTGTTTTTTTAACGCCCCCAATCAGGTTATACGCATAAATTAATAATCAAGCAAATGGAGCAGGAGTGAGGAAAGTGGAATTTAAAGGAAATGTGACTGCATTTGCTTGTAGGGATAGTGGTAAATGATTGATAAAAAACCACCCTCAGTACACCTTACCGATATTATAGCCCCAATCTTACCGTTACTTGCAATCCGGTCTATTGCGAGAGTGATGCGTTAGACCAGTGGCTTTTAACCTTTTGTAAATCACGGAACACTTTTGATTATAAGAAATTTTGCAGAACACCTGTGTCTGGGTGTAATTTTTCAATTTAAAGAATATGATATTTATATGCGGCTATAACCGTAACTATTAAGTATAATAGTTTAGCTATTTAATTCACCATGATATGCGCATTCGTACAGTTGTAATTGTACTATTGTATTATGTAGTATGTATTGTACTATTGGCAGCATAAAGCCAACTACTGAGTTGATGGTGGCTGCGTTATCTGATAGCTCGTGATAATAATTGATCGCACATTTATATCTGACAATTTCCTCACGTCCATCACAGACTCTTCCTTAAAATATGAGTGAAGAGTGGTCCTAAGCATGGGACGATTCCTGAATAGCTCAGTGGTTAGAGAATTGGCGTACTAAGCCAAAGGTCTCAGGTTTGATTCCCGTGTTCAAACTAGTACATAAATGCAATCCATAAACAACGCATTATTTACCTAGACACGATCATAAAATAAAATAAACTAAATAATAGTCATTGTTACAGATATGTTGAAAAAAGAGCATCACAGTTCACCAAAGAGCATACATAAATAATATAATCTGTTAAAGAAACATATTGAATAATAAGAATCATGGTTTTCCAAAGTGCATCATCGTTCACTGAGATATGTTGCCAGAATCTGTTTCTTTATACTTAGAGTATTATTTATTTATGGTACTTAACGTCCACTTTCTGAACCTACTGATTATATCAGAAAGTTATAATTTCTATGAGTGAAAGCGAAATGGTCTACAAATTTTGCAGGGAAAGATATTTGCACATACCTTCCGGAGTTCCTTTACACGCCATAATTGACTTAGGATCGACGGCCCTACTTCCCTTCCTAAGGAGATTGTGTTACTGATCTTTACCATCGCTCAAGAAAAATCCGTTGACCCCACCTGGATTTGAGCCCACAAACATTGGGTCCTGAGGCGAGCACTTTACCCCAAGACCACCGAATTTGATCTTAGATTCTTAGCTATGTCATCTCAATTCTAATGGAGCTCCTTTAAGATAATCTTAATTTTAGTATTTTGTTTGTTTTTAGATGTTTTAGTCTGCCTATACAACATTCAACTTTTCTACAATATCAAGAGTTTATTTTGTCTATAAACCATTTCCCGGCCCCAATTTTCAAACTCCAAACTTTCATGCTTTATGGTTGTTGTGGGGGTGGTTCTTAAACAAACTTGGCAAATTTAAATTTTATTTCATGCTAAAAAAATTGTCAGTAATAATTCTAGAAAAAATTTCAAGCCCACCATTTTTCAGTTACCACTTTCCTATTTTGAAATTTTAAGAATTATTTGATTATCGTATATGGTTTATTTACATGCTTGCCAAATTTAAGTTTTAAACCACACCAAAAAGTAGTGTTCTATATTAATAGTATTCATTTCGAGATTTTCCGTTTCCCAGGCTTCAATTTTGAAATTCGATACGTTCAAATGCCATTTAGCTCTTAGGGCGGATTTATCGGCTTACATTTCGAACTTCTATTTTATATCACCAAACATGTTTTTATATTAGTTTTAGGAATCTTCAAAAGACGAAAGTAATGGTTTGTAGTAGCCCCCTTTCTAAATGGTAAATATTTAATACTTATTTTGTTATTAGAGTAATCCCTCTAAATACCTAGCAAATTTTTATTTTCTGCCTCATTCAAAAATTTTTTTTTTACTTAACCCCACTCTTTCCCCCTTCTACTCTATTTTGATCATTTAAAATATTCACTCCTTTATGGCTATTTGCCTTCTTGCTACTACCCCACTGGGAAGTAGTTGTTTACTATTAGTTTTTAAAATTTGAATCCTCCCCACTACTTTTCTCAAATTACCTTTTAGAAATTTCAAATTTTAAGATTTATTTGGTTATCTGAAGTTATTTATCTACCTACTTGTCTGCCAAATTTCAATTTTACCTCATCCATTTTATTTTTATAGCTATGCCCCTCTTTTTTCGGAATCACATTTTGAAATTTTTCAATTTTAGTTTTTTTTTGTTATATAGGGCAATCCCACTACGTTCCTGCCAAGACACATTTCAAATTTACAAGCCCAGGAGTTGGGTTAATACAGTGATGAGTGTGAGTCACACATCTTTCTGTACCTCTTCATCCTCTTAAGGGATGACATTTGAAAAACCATAAATAAAGTCTCACCCAATTCTAGAAAGGAAACCTCATTTTAAATTTCAAGGCTCTAGGTCTGCTGGTTCAAAAGATACGTAAGGTCGAATTTTAAAAGCCGGTCTTACCTCTTGTCTAGGGTCTAGAAGGAATCTTCACTTATAACTAAAGTTTACAGGCCCAGAGTTTGGGGAAATACACAGAGGAGAGAGAAAGAGAGAGAGGGTGTTTTTCCTTTTATAAATTACATAGATTGAAACACATGAGAGTTAAGATAAGATAAACGGTTGCCCTCAAGAACTTTGTACAAATGTCGCTTTGCAGCTCATTATTCTTTATAGGGACGAACCACAAAAAGAGAATATTATTATATAAAAAAACAACAAAAAAACATGTTAACACTGTGAAGGTCGATTCTGGAGAAATGGCTCAATGACAGCCTCCAGCAATTTTATAAATTAATGAAATTATATATTTATCATCCCTTCGGGTTTCAGACTTTTAATAACATACCCAAACCACCGCCGCTGGTGGTGAAAAAAAAACTGAGCAAATTGTGAATTTGGCAGATTGTTACTAGTATATATATATAAAACACACATTTTTTATATTTCTCTTTCTCTATCTATGTGGTTTAGTATGATTTTGAGGTTTTTCTGGTCATATCGTTATACACGCTCCCCCCTTCAAACACACACACACACACACCCACCCACCCACACACACACACACACACACACACACACACACACAACATACCCCTCCGCCTCTTTTCATATAACCCATTCGGACGTTTTGGTTTTTGTGGTCTCTTGATTTCGACCAAAGTTTCATCTGCATTCGTTCAGTTTTAATGCGTTTTCGTGGCACTGGTCATTCAAAGTTAATCAGTGGGGTTCAGAATTAATTATAACTTTTGCCCCAGGGCCAACGTATATCGGACTCCTGTATAATATTAGTTGGGTATGGACGGCTTCCACTCTCTCTCCACTGATGAATTATGGGACGAAACGCCAACGTCAGAACAAACTCCACGAATAAATGATTTAATTTGTTATTTCCACAGGATTTTTTTCCCCCTGCTGCTCAGCAAAAATATATATAAATATATACCTACTCTTACAAAGTGTGACGCAGTTGTACTTTTTTTTTATCTCTTTTATGGTTATGTCTTGTCGATTCACTTGTGTGGTAGGTTTAGGTTTAGCTCTACACTATATAATCCCTTTTTTTTACAGTTTAATAAAATGTAATTTTTGTGCAAAACAGAACTAAACATGGACAATTCTTATTTAGGTATAATTTGAAATAGTTTTTAATCAATCCATAGTTAATAGAATAACTAAATAGTTATCTGTAAAAGAAGGTTAATATTATTATAAAGTGATCTCAATAATTATTAAAAATGTTTATTAGAATAAATTTTGGACTCTTTTAAGAATTGTGGAATTGTGTAGCAAGGCAAATTAACAATAAAGTATTGTTAAAATAAAGGAAGATATATTTAACTTTACTAGAATCATGGAACTTTTCATTTGTTTATCTTTACTAGTCCAATGCCAAACTTTTTTTTAGCATCGCGTATTACTAACCGTTCGGGTTATACGCCTCAAATTTGCTTCGAGGGAGAGTAGAAAGCCATTTAGGGAAAAACACACTCTGTACACCTGATCAGGGTTGAACCCCAATCTCCTTGTCTTTGGTAGTGCATTGCGGGAGTAGTGCTTTAGACCATGCCACCACCAAAGTGGGTCCAAACTAATTAAATCTTTGATTAGTACATTGGAGTAGGGTGACATGGCGGTCTAGGGGTAAGACGGAGGACTTCTGTGCTGGGGGTTGAGGTGCAATCCTCGGTCCCGGCACAGATTTATCTGATTGCCAAACCCTTCTTTCACTTCTGACAAGAAGTGTATTAATCACAACTTGTGAATATGTGGAATTCCAGGCCTCCACCTAGGTTCAGATCCCACGTTAAGCTGTAGGTCCTCCATTACATCACAAAATCACTATACAATTACACATTAGCATGAATGCGTGTAACCCAAACGGGTATTAAGACGCTGTGATAATAGTAATAATAATAATAATAATAATAATAATAATACGTTGGACTGCCGCAGATGAAAATGAAATTAATTTTTTAATTGTTTTACAAAATACACACTCCTTTTACTTTCTCTCTATCTTACAGGTAGAGAAAGTATGGTGATCGTCAAAAAAATCGAACTCGAGATTTTGATGAATTTTGACGTTTCATGACTTCCTGAATCCGAAAAAGTGGTTTTTGAATTTCCGTCTGTCTGTCTGTCTGTCTGTCTGTCTGTCTGTACCTCCAACTAGAGCCTAAACTATTTTACCGATTGAGCTGAAACTTGATATCTAGGGTTTTCATAGGGTTGCCCCGAGGGGTTTTTGGAATTGGATATCTACCCCTAAAATTAAGGGTAGTTTACTGAAGGGAAAAAAGAGAAAAAGTCGATTTTCTCAAAATCGGCTCTAACGATTTTGATTAAATTTCATTTATGAACATTAATAAATATTCCAAACAAAATGGCTACTCTCAATATTTCGGCAAAATGGCTTTAAGGGCTCCGGTCTGATGCGTAAATTAACATTTTTTATAATAGCTCCGAAACTATTTGAGATATGAAATTACTTAGCATTACAAATATGTATATATATTTATAATACAAATATTTTATTCGAAACATATTTTTATAAAATCAATAATTTTCAATCTATACGCAATTATATATATATTTTTAGCTTTTTGGACATTAAAGCTTAAGTATTGCGATCGTAAAAAAAACTAACCTGAAATGTTGATGGATTTCGACGTCTCATGACCCCCCGAACCCTAAAAAATAGTCTTTGCAATGCCGTCTGTCTGTGTGTCTATTAAAACTTAAAATTAAGGGTAGTTTACTGAAGGGCAAAAAGAGAAAAAGTCGATTTTCTCAAAATCGGCTCTAACGATTTTGATTAAATTTCATTTATGAACATTAATAAATATTCCAAACAAAATGGCTACTCTCAATATTTCGGCAAAATGGCTTTAAGGGCTCCGGTCTGATGCGTAAATTAACATTTTTTATAATAGCTCCGAAACTATTTGAGATATGAAATTACTTAGCATTACAAATATGTATATATATTTATAATACAAATATTTTATTCGAAACATATTTTTATAAAATCAATAATTTTCAATCTATACGCAATTATATATATATTTTTAACTTTTTGGACATTAAAGCTTAAGTATTGCGATCGTAAAAAAAACTAACCTGAAATGTTGATGGATGTCGACGTCTCATGACCCCCCGAACCCTAAAAAATAGTCTTTGCAATGCCGTCTGTCTGTGTGTCTATTAAAACTTAAAATTAAGGGTAGTTTACTGAAGGGCAAAAAGAGAAAAAGTCGATTTTCTCAAAATCGGCTCTAACGATTTTGATTAAATTTCATTTATGAACATTAATAAATATTCCAAACAAAATGGCTACTCTCAATATTTCGGCAAAATGGCTTTAAGGGCTCCGGTCTGATGCGTAAATTAACATTTTTTATAATAGCTCCGAAACTATTTGAGATATGAAATTACTTAGCATTACAAATATGTATATATATTTATAATACAGATATTTTATCCGAAACATATTTTTATAAAATCAATAACTTTCAATCTATACGCAATTATATGAATTTTTTTAACTTTTTGGACATTAAAGTTTAAGTATTGCGACCGTAAAAAAAAACTAACCTGAAATGTTGATGGATGTCGACGTCTCATGACCCCCCGAACCCTAAAAAATAGTCTTTGCAATGCCGTCTGTCTGTGTGTCTATAAAAACTTAAAATTAAGGGTAGTTTACTGAAGGGCGAAAAGAGAAAAATTTGGTTTTCTCAAAATCTGCTCAAACGATTTTGATTAAAATTCGTATCTAGGCGTTGATTAAGATTATAAATAAACTGGCTATTTTCATTTTCCTATGAAAATGATTTTTAGGGTACTTTACAGAAGCGTTAATTTCCGTATCTCCACAACTATTTGAGAAACTAAACAACTTATCATTGCAAAATTGTAGGACTATTAGAAATAAAAAACTTTTATTTGACATATATTTTTATAAAAGCAACAGTTTCTGAGATATTTGCAAATATATTAATACAATTTTGTGAGCTTTAGTTGTAAACATATACTACTTAAGTCTTAACGCAATAATTCTCCAATGCCATAGAGTAATTAAATATAAGTATCTAAAAAAGTATGTTATTTTTCCTTAAAGCTCTTAGGAGAAATGTTTGCATAGCAATGATCTATCTCCATTTTAGACTCAATAGTCAATATTTACATTTTTTATTGGTCAAAATGTATAAATGAATAATTAAATATCAATGCGATGACTTGAAGATCTGCAACACCTTATAAAATGTTAAAATTTTAACCAGAAATCGAAATTTTAATACGAAGTGTTGACCCTTGTGGAAGACATTAAACTGTTTGAAATGCTCTTAGGTGGACAAAGATGCGCCTCTTTTCTCATTGATTCTATATCATTGTATATTATTTTATGCGTGTTCTTATGTGGAGTGGTGATGATACAATGTACATTATTCCGTTCAGAAATCTTACGAGTTTATAGAAAGAGAGAGAAAGTCTGTGCGGTGCGCCGTACCATTACTTCTTAATTGAAAATATAAAAAACAAAAAAGAGAAACAAATTAAATACTTTTTTAGCTTGGTCTGAAGACAAGGATAGTATAAAAATATGATCAAAGATAACAAAAGTTAAATATGTTCATATTTTGACTAAACGAACTACGGACAATGTCTAAATATAGTGATAGGTACGCAAGTAATATTTAAAACTAGGAACAATAATAAAATTGATTGTTTATTTGAAATAAATTGCACACTAAAATACTCTGAATCTCATAAATATAATATATAAAATTCATATTTTAAAAATTGACTGTTTTATATAGCATAATGATGTGTCATGGTTTATTAATTTATTTTTGACTCCCCCAAGGATTTAATTATTAGCCTACAGTTCTTATAGCACGCGCAGTTGTCAGACAATTTTCATATTAGAGACTTTTCTAGTTATACAAAGTTTATACAATTTATGGCGATACATTTGAAGCTTGGCTATGTCATTAAATGTATATTATTGTGATTATTATAAATCTACTAATCCTAATTTTAACAGACACTGCACAAAATCACCTGCGAGTAGTGGGTTGATATTTCATTATGGCATATAAAATAAAGATGGTTTTCACAATTTAGTTAAAACAAATTGTTTTCCCTTCCTCTGTCTATGCGAATGTGTGTGCACTTTATTAAGCAATAACTTAACTCAGGGATTTTTAAACTAAATGTGCCTGAGGGCCATAATTTAGTCCATGATTCTAGTGGCGGACCGCATCATAATCGGCTAGCGGGTTTAAAGAAATATGACTCGCGTGGATACACAAATTATATATATATTTGAGGTGTTTAACGTACACTTTCTGAACCGACTGATTATTTATATATATATATTATGTAATGTCCTACCAGGGTGGTTTCACTTTGATATATAAGTGAGTGATAGGAACATGCTTTAGAACATAAAGAATTAAATAGGTAACAAAAATAAATTTATTAAACAAAAACATAAAGGTTGGAATTAGATTACATCAGCTGAGAATAAACAGAAAGTATAAACTGTGGTTGAAGCCCGTTGAATGGGCAAAGCAAAACAAGTGCTTTATCCAGGTAAGAATTTAAGTACGATTGGGTAATATAACTCCAAAGTTAAAGTATCATCCGGTAGCTCGGGAGAATACGTGTCCAAGACGATACGGTAACAGTCAGGCTAGCAACCTGACTTTCTCCGGAAGGGTCTAAACAAAACAAGGTGAATTAGAGACAAATATTGATATAACACATGATACTATAATTTTAGAGTTATTAGCCAAAGTTCGTGCCAGCTAGAGATAAAGAATTGTTTCAGACATAGTAGATTGTATCAGCTTAACTAGTTGGCTGCGCTTGGCTACGAGGTGAAGAACTTTTTTTGAGTTATAGTAATTTGGACGGGTGGTCCATTACATCAGTAAATGGCTAAAAGGCAATCAGGTGTCTACACTAAATAGTACTATGGCCGGTCCTTTCCCAATGGGAATTGCCAGAGCATTCAATAGTACTTAAATGACATCTCCCACTGCCAGAGGTAAACCTCACATTTAGAAAACACTATTTTGAAGTGCAATCCAAAGAGGCGAAAGAAAAGTAACATCTGTGCGGGCCACCATTGAAGATTAGCTGTGTTCCGCACTTTGCGCACCCAAAATAGTAACACAGAAAAAGAGATTCGAATAACAGTGCTGTGAGATACTGACCTAACATAGGTCCTCAATTAAGGCGTTAGACACCCTGGTTGTAGCCATTATAAAAGTAGCACATATGAGCATGACGTCCAAGGCGTCATGTGATACTGTGAAGTATTAAGACCTTAAGAGAAGGCCCTAAAGCCTGGATCCTATCTCAAAGAGCTCAAGGCTCCCGCATTTAAGCTATATCATATGGACATAGTAAAAATATAGTAGTCACACTTCTGACATACAAAATATGTTAGCGTTATTGAATAAACTAACCCGTCATATGGACGTTCAAAGTAAAGAACTCATAGTGATTATTCAAAACACGTCAGATGGACGTAAAAATAAATATGTCATAATGGCTCTACCAAACACGTCTGGTTGACGTACAAAATAAAGAACTCCTCTTGACTAAACTACAAACGTCTGAATGACGTACAAAATAAAGAATCCATACTGGCTACACAAAAATTTACACAGTCTTAGGGACCAAATCAACAAGTCTGAAGGACTTGGAAAGCAACAGAATACTTGGATTATTCGATGGGTTTCCCTAGGCGTCGAGGCGGTGACGCCCACGCCCTAACCGTCATGGTCAGCGGTTTCTTCACTGGGTGCTGGAGCAGAGTTTCCGTGCTTCCGCCATGCTAGTAGAACAGTTGGTGAAAGCATGGTGATCATATCCGGGAACATCCGTGTACTGTAAGTAGAATCTCGTGCATTTTACTTCTAAATCTATCAGTATTAATTTTCCTCTTCTGATTCTCTTGTCGTAATTTAGGATATTTTGTGGATTCTGTTTAGTAGATGTCCTTTGATTTAAGTGACATGCTACAACGATTTATAAACTAACTTAAATCTGGAACAGACACAACATCCAGCCTCTGGCCGTTAATTCACCACTTTGAAAGGGTAAACCCATATTTTCACCAAATATTATTTTTATCCATGTCGGGATTCGAGCCCGGGACCGTGAGTTCAATAGACTGACACGCTACCAACTGAGCTAAGGGTTTGGATTTTTCATATATTATACCCATGTAAAATACACATTTTTTTTATAATACGTCAAATTTTTCATGTTTTGCTTTAAATATTTCCGTAGATATAGGCTAGTACGTTTTACCTTTTTATAACTTCGTGTAAAATATATTTATTTAAGACATCGCAGGCGTTGTTTATGAATATTACATCAAATATTTTAATTAGTAAAATGCTACTTGATTAATGCTGGATAAATTAAACCTTTTAATTAGTTCAGCATTAATTGTTCAATATTATACAAATTAAAACATTTAATTAATACAATGATGTTAGTTCAATATTATACCATTTAAACCTTGTTGGAATGATTGACCCTGTATTCGATACCCCTAACTCAGGATAGCCCAAGCGGGTATTGAGAAACTCTGCAGAAAAAAGTACACTCTTAACCACTTTGCTAAATATTAAAACTAAATTGAATCAGTGGTCAAGTCTGATTTGCTCTTGCCGTAGATGTCAGGGCTCAAACCCCCCTGTGTGTATTGAGATGTGTTTTCCCTAAATAGTTTCCTACGCTCTCTCTCTCTTCCCACAAATGCTGTTACACTTAATGTAATTTCTACCTTCATTATCACAACCTCAAATGGGTTGTAAGACGTGAAGCAGGGAAGATAAACTTTACCAATTTAAGTATTATTTCACTAGAACCGTGTTGATCCGAATTAATTGGGACTAAAACTTGTTCGGATCAGCGAAAATTCAGATTAATCGGGAGAATATAGAGATACAATGTTTTCACGAATTTTAAATTACAGTTGAATGAGTTTAATCAAACTTTCATTTATTTAACTGATGTATAAGGAAAACGCATTGTGTTTACAACAACATGTCAAATTAAGCACTCATTATCGAAAATCATTGTTTCTTAAAATTATATTTTAACTTGGAGCTTGTTAGCAAATGCAATATATTTTATTTGGCTTAACTATTTTTTCCCCGTTTTCCAAAATCCCTTTGAGTGACAAATCAAAGTGAAGTGATACGTTACATTTTATGATTCTTTTTATATTTAACGTTTATTAGATTCCATACATACCTTATCAATTCTACCCGTGCATCAATCAAAAGATGTCTCTAGAGCTACTTGTCAAAGTACGTGGAGCCACTATATTACGCTTGCAGCATTTCCCTTGTAACGGGATTAGCAGTAGACTCATCGGCGAAGAGAACAGAAAGGACATCAGGCAGCATAGTTGGTTTATGACCCGACATTTGCATATTTTAATGAGCATAGCTGGTAAGGAATTAAATTTGGCTGGAGAGCAGCCAAATTGCTTGTCATATTATATATGCCGGCTGCCTATTAAACGAATGTGTAAGAGTTGTGCTTTGAACTTTTAGTCAAACATTGATCATTGATGTTTAATTTTAATGAGGAGTATGGGTTTTGAGAAAACCAACAATCCCCTATAAGTACTAGATGCCTTAACAGGATTGGTGGTTTTAAATTATATACATTTGTAAGGTGATAATTAATTAAATTTTAGAGGCTAAGAATATCGATACTATTACAATTTAATTTTTATGGGTTAATGTATTTTAATTTAATGTTTTATGTTGCAAATAATTTAATATTAGTTTAATTATGATTTACAATAATTTAAGTATATTATAGTTTTATAATTAACCGTATTTAGATTGTCATTTTGCATTAAAATTTTAATCAAATTTCTTAGTAAGCTATTAATAAAATTTAACTTAAATCCTTATGCACAAATAATGAAATTTTAATAATTTTATAATTAGTATGTCCTAACATAACATTGTTTCAAGTATAATATTATAACGTCACACATTATTTTATAAAATCAATTTTAATTCGCTATAATAATAAGTTGTATAATATGTCTCCGTATTATACATCATATACAGTTTTTACTGATTGTTTGTTACAGCTCAATGTATTCCCTTAATTAATAATGATATTTCACTACGTTGTGACACTAAAAACCTAGACTTTTCACCCACTTTGGTAACCGCATAGTCTAAGGCGTCATTCTCGCAGTATACTAAACTGTTGATGACGAGGAGATCGAGGTTCAAATCTCAGTCATGTGTACTTAGTGTAGTTTTACAACATTGTTTTCCACTCTCCCCCCACACGAATGCGGGTAAACTTCCTCTAAATATAGCCTTCCTAATACCTAAAACCATTGACGTAATTAGTACATAAGCTTATAACCCAAATAGGCAGTAAGATGCGGTGCTATTTTTTTTTATTGACGATTTCACACACTTTTATCTTTAGCACTGGGTCCTACTACACATTCGGTTTATACGGTTATTTACTGGTTACACAAATGTGTTAGGAATAAGAAAGGTTGAATTCATAGGGATTTTACTCCCATTTGCGTGGAGATAGAATGGAAAAAACATTTAGGAAAAACCACCCTCAATATATCACTGCCGGGATTCGAGCTCCAATCTCTCCGTAATTGGCAGTCAAGTCTAATGTGAGAGTGACGCCTCAAGGCCGCAAGAATAACTCATGATTTGGTGCTGCCCACGGAACTTATGATGAATCAAATGCAATGCAATCCTTAAAAAACATTCAGGGATTTGGAATAATTTGGCGAGATCTGGCATGGGCCTATGGTTATTGTACCAAATTTATACTTTTTATTCGATATGGATCAACTCTTAAAATAATTTAATTTGCACACCCAGTATGTGCAATGTTTGGCAACACATATTTAATATATTAACATTTATTTTTTTACGTGAAACTGTGAAAGTGAATAAAACACACGATATCTCTCGACTTAGATATATTTGTCAACAATTATCATGAAAGTGACTTTGACATAATTATGATTTAAAGCCGAAATTCTCACCATTGTTGCAAACATAAAAGTTACAAATTTTTTTGCAGAAAAATAGGGCTGGCCATATTATTTTAAATAATCTTTTTTGTATTAGTACGATATGGAGTTAGAATTATTTTTAATTAAGATAATAGCCGTATATATGTTTTTAAAGTGATATCCCTTCATTATTTTCTAATTTCATCATGTCGCTTATGATCAAATGAGTATGACAAGCCTGCCTTAGTCTCGCTTTGTCTGGTTTTACGATGATCGGGAGGTCAAAGTTATTATCCCGGCAAGATGTACTGAGGATATTTCCCCCCATAATTCCTCTCACTACTATTTAGACACAAAAATGCGGACACACTTTCTCCAAATTCTATCTTTTATATCCTCACCTCACCATGCGAATAGCACGGAAGAGGAGTGGAATAGCGGGTGGAGGAGTGAAGTAATTTAATAATGAAGGACTTTGTATATTCGTGACGTCACGGCAAGCTAAAATATGATTTCCCATTAGTGAATTAGTTTCTATTCAGCAAGTATTAAAGATATAATGTTAAAACAAAAACCACAAAATTCTTATATAATTCTGAAATTAGTCTTGCAGTGTCACAACATTATTATTTTTATCTTTAAGTAGTTTTTTGTAAACATATTTCTTATCAATCATATAAAACCTAGGATATTTGGCTTGGACACGAAAATGGCCTGTAGGAATCTTCCTGACAAGATGTAGATTAAAAAAGTTCTTGAAAGCGTCTATTTAGAATAGGAAACAAGGAAAAGGTACATTTAAAAATCAAGTCAATGTTTTCAAGGCGCAAATATTAAAGTTACTGTGTAAACTTATCTGAGGAAGGGGGGAAGGGTTATCAGCAGACTAAACAAGAGGCCTTGCAGGGTAAACTTATCATTTTCTTCCCCCTATTTTCTATTTCGTACATTGGTGTCTAAGTGTGATATTACTTAGACTGCTTAGGTGAGTCAAGTTAAGATGCAACCCGCTTCTCAAAATAGCTTCGAAATCTCTAAGTAGGCAACGTCGTTAATAGGATGATTTTGCTTCCAAGTAAGTGGTCATTCGGTCTAAAACGTCAGACTTGCAATCAACTGGAATTCCAGTGAGGAGGAGGTTGAGTCTCAAATCTCGGCCACGTGCCCTGGGGGTTGATGATCAAAGCTGATTACAGCTGTTGTTCTTCGATTCTCTATCCATACGAATGTGAGGAGAATTCCTATAAACAGCTCTCCTCATACCTACCCTTTAAATCTTATAATAAAACATTGAAGAGTTTGTTTGTGTGTCTGTCATGAGAATTGCATGTTGTCTACCGCAATCAGAGGTCTGAAATTTTGAAATTAGTAACCCATGTGCACGAACGAGTGAACCTATAAGCCAGAATTTTAATATTTGGATTTGATTTATTAAATTAATTAAAAACTGGTTTGGAAGATATAAAATTAAGATTTTTTTGTCTGTTTGAAACAACTAAAAGCGTTGCTAGGGGTAACCACGCAATGCATTTCGTGATTATCATGAGAAATGCGAGGTACTTCTACTAGTCGTTAATAATCTTGATGGTAAAATGTTTTAATAAATTATGTATTTCCTGAAGTTGGTGGTTAAAATATGGAATGGAAGTAGGCCTGTATCTACAAAGTTATTTTACTATGTATAGTTGGATTATGATAGGAAGGACCGTAACTGACAGTTACAAACGTACCAAAATTATTTAATATATTAGTACGTCAAACTATGTGATCAACAGCTGCAACTTTTGATATATATATATATATATATAATAATGTTAAATACCTATAAATTAACACTAAGAATAGATTGCAATATTATCAAAGTTGATCACAAAAAATATGTTTCTATTTTCTAAAAGGTTTTTCCTAATAGAATTATAATACAGTACAATGCAATATAATCATTGACCAATTTAGTAGGTTTCACTCTTTTTTTCATACAAACGCCCAATTTATATAGTTAAAGTAGATATTATCTTTAAGCTAGGGGTATTTAACACGTACTTTTTGAGCCAAATGATCATTTCTGCACACGACTTACAAATTAACTTGACTCTACCACAGACATAAAATTCAGTCAACCAGTCGTCAATTATTTCTGTGAAAAAGTATGATTCAATTTCACAACAATACAGTTTGCGGCCTTGCCAGTTCTCTAACCAGACGTAATAGACCACTGTATTAAACAATATCCTGACTGATTAAAATACATGTGTTTTAAACATAAATTTATTACATAACATATTTTACAGTTAGTAGCACACGCAACCTTAGAAACCTATTTATCACTAACTTAAGGTGGAGTGGAAGAGATCTAGAGAAAGTGTTTTTGCAGTTCTTACATCAACATTTTATTTGGTCAAAATAAATCAAATAATTATCCAGTACAAACAGATTTTAGTTTTATTCACATGGTAGCCTCAAAAGTTCTTGAATGTCTGTCAAGGATATCCTGTATGTTAATGACAACTTTTTATCTTCTTTTACCACCCACTCTACTACCTCTTAGCTACGGCTACACTAGACTAAAAGGAAAGTGGGTTGTAAACTAAATATGTGACAAAGAAAGTAAGACATTAGCAACAATTAAGTAACAATATGAATTTTTTATTCAAGATAACAACAATTGAAACAAAAATTTACATGACCTCGAAAACCCATGGGGGGTATGTTGAAAATAATGTTAATAATAAAGCGCAGTTTCATCATGTGAATGTTTCCAAACGTGAAACATATATTTAAGTCAACTAGGTCAGTCTGGAAGAGACAATAACTCGACCAAACTACACTGTCAGTTTCACAACAGTGAATATTGACAAAACAACCTTAAACGTTGACAATTAGAACAAATAATTACTTTATAAATATCTAGTCAGATATTTATTTGACTACAAAAAAGAGACTAATGGGCATCTTTGAAATGGTTATAAAGGTGTCTGCTTCACTACATTGAATACAGACAGAATAAATATCAAAGTTAAATATAATATCACACAGATATTTCAATAAACACGAGAGTTTGGCTTACCGGCATTAAGTCAAACTCCTGCGGGACTGTTAAATGTCGACACAACAAAAGACGTTAACAAGATTTCTACTTGTTAATAATAAAAAAATTGACATAAAAAAAAGGTCAAGTGAAACCACAAGTAATTTCAATTAAATAATTTGGAAAATTATTAAGTCTAAATCAATCAATCAGCAAAACTTTACGTTACTTTAATATATAATTCAAATAACAATCAAAATAGAAAACATTATCAAAAAGGGAATCTTACATTTACTTAGTCTGAAAAACTCAATCAATTTTAATTAAATACTTCTAGCAAAAATAAGTTTATAAATGTGGCAATCTAGTATTTTAAGTGACTTCACAGACAATAGCGCCCAAGTGGCGAGATAAAGAATTAGGTGTCTCATAACAAAATTTAGTTAAAAAAAAGTTTAGTAAATAATTTATGTTGCCTATTCCGGCTTATACCAAAATTACTATATTTATTTCAAAATTGAACAAGCCATAGTTCAAGTCCATTAAAATAATATCGATGAATAAATATTAACAAAATACGTAATCATCCTGTAAATGTCCATGTCCAGGACAGGACTTCTCCAGACGGCGTCGATTATAAACGTTTAAGACATGACTTCTCCTGAAGGCGTTGAATGAGTCTTGGTTCAGTTCCATCAGAATCACTTTGACCCGTCCGCTCGAAATATTAGTTGCTGGCTCACCAAGGCTTGTTCGTCCCACTCTTCAATCTAGGACGCGACGTGTATACTCCAGTCTTGAAGGTTGTTCTAGCCAGAAGATACAAAGGGTAAGTAAGTACATGAACAGTTTGTGATTGCGGAGAGTTTATACTTGTTTGATTTTGTTTAATTACTGGAGGAATATTCTATTTAATTTGTTTAGAAAATAGTTTTGCTATAAAAATGGTAGAAACACTGAAATTTTCTCGTGTACCCTAAACTCTTACCAAACGGCTCTCTCGGAAGGGGACGCAATAGGCCTAAAGTCATTTGGCCTAAAAATTGAAACTATCAGTCAGCCTAAATTAATTTGGCCTAAATTCATTTGTTCCAAAGTATTTTGTTCTAATAATTAATGTAGTCAAAAATAAGTTGAACACAAGTCATTTGGCCTAAGATGAATTTCGAATTTAAAAACAATCAACTTGTTAAGTTAACCAACATTCAGTAGGCCCTAAACATAGATTATTATTTAAAAAAAATGAAAGTTTGAAAGTAAGACGATTTAAATTAAAGACCTAGGATCAGTGTGTATATCTACTGATCTAAAAGTTTCTCGTCCACTCTTATTTGTTGGGTTGATTACAAATCTTCTAAACATACATTAAAACATAATAATAGTAAAAATAATAATAATTATGTTTGAACGCTCAGACTTTATTTTTCCCACCCGTATGGGCTATAGGCATTTAATTACACTTATGAGGGAAGGGATGAGGAAGGAGTAACTTTAATAGGAAATATATCATCATTTGCATGGAGATAGAACGGAAAGCCATGCAAGAATAAACACCCTCAATACAATTGGTATGGATTAGAACCTTGACCTTCTCGTTTCCAAAAAACCAGATTATATGAGCCTGACATTTAATCCACAGGTCCACTGATGCTAGCTTTAGATTAAAATTATTATATACGATGCATGTAAGATAATAGGTTTTCCTAAATTTGATAATATTTTCTATCTTGTTTTTGATTTACAAATGATGTGGACACTTTTTCACCACCACGTCACACGAGTTATTCGGATTTGTATTAATTACACTAATGCGGTAGAAATGAGGAAGGTTGAATTTAGAGTAAATGTATGTGGTTGGTCACCTTAGCTCAGTCGGTAGTATGTCTGCCTTCTAAGCTAAGTTTACCGGGTTTAATTCATGGTATTAATGAAAGATGTATAGTTGATGAAACGTGGGGCTCCTCTTTCACAGTGATGAATTAAGGCCCAGAGGCTGGATGTTGTGTCTGATCTAAATTTAAGTTAGCTAATAAGTCTGTGTCCTCATATAATCAATTGGTTCAGAAAGTCCACGTTAAATAACTTACCTAAAAGAATAATAATCAATGTAGCCGAATTTTCGTGAAGGGAACGTGTAAAACAATTTAGGAAAAATAACACTCTCAGCTCATCCGACCAAGATTCGAACCCCAAACTCCCCGTCTTTAGTGATCCAGCTAATTGGGCAAATGATACGCTAGGCACTAGAATATGGGACCACTGAAGTTGTTGACACTTGGTTAAACTCTCGAGTATATCGTCAGAAAGTTACTGAAACATATCTACAAATGTTATTTTATCATCGGTCAGGAGAAAGAGATGGTCACAATTCCCCCCTTCTCCTTCCTGTCACTCCAGATGAATGTTTCACGAGTGATATATAAAGTGTTGCAATATTGTTGACAACAACCCAAGTACAATACAAATATCGCAGTGTTGATGACGAGTACTGTACACAAACAATCGAATATCGGTGTGACCCCGCCCAAACGCTCCATTCTTAGCGCAGTTTAATGAGATTGACTTGGCACCCGCTGTATCAAGCTTAGGAATACACGCATGTACCACAAAGTGAGTGCGATTTAAAAAAAATATAAGAAGACCATTAGATTAATTATTATTTAATTTATATTCTCAAACAGTCAAGGGTGTTTGAGCGAGCAGAGAGCCTGATTCTCACTTGTGAAGCCAGGAGCTTTATACAGACAGGAGGAAATCTGTTATAGGATATTTAAAATGTTAGTTTTCCATTATCTCTCCAGAAAAATTCCTCTGCGATAGCTTAAATTAGCTCTAATATCAAATGTTTGATAGTCTAGAGAAAAGGTCACCAAATTCTAAATAGGATATACTTTCAAAAGGTCAAATGTTTTCGCAATCTAAATTTGGCATTCCTCGTATTGGCTATTATTGTAACCTGTACAGAGTATTTGGCATCAAACCGTTGTTCAACTAAGGGGTGGGCTCAGAGGATTAGAGTTCTAATTCTTGTGGAAATATCCTAAACAATGTTAGCTGATTTTGCACCAAAATGATCTTTTTAAATCTAGCTAATACAAGAACTATTTAACAAAACGATGGATGTATATTAAAACAAACATAATGTGTAGCTTACTGGAAAAAACTGTATTTACATTCATCCAACATTTGTTTAATGTTTGATTTATAGCTTGACACACCCATTTGAATGTAGTTATCAAGAGGTTTATCTGTGAACATAACTTCTGTATTTGTTTTTATTGCCTTCAGTTTGAATAGGAAATGATGACTCATACAGATAGGGCAGAGCTACGTATTCATTTGGTGTGCAACACGAAATATAACTATCGAGAACACACATATCCTGAACTTGAGGTAAACCTCTTCAATGATAGGTCACTTTATTGAGTGCAAAATGGATTTCTCGTGTGAGCTACATAAAATGCCGTCGCGAGCTATCGGGAGCTCGCGATCGACTGTTTGGCTACTAGAAGAATGGTAGTCAACCTTTCTTGTTCTGGTTTTCCCCAAACATTGTATCCCCAAAATCTTTGATGCACAATACAAGTTTTATACATTTTATAATCTACATCTTGTTATGAAAATGTAAAAATGACACCTGGACACGGGAATCAAACCCGGGACCTTTGGCTTAGTACGCCAATGTTCTCACCACTGAGTTATCCAGGAATCGTCCCGTTCCCAAGGTCATTTTCACTCATATTTTAAGGCAGAGTCTATGATGGACGTGCGGAAATCGTCGGCTACAAATGTGTGATTAAAAAAATTTAAAATCATGAGCTATCAGATAACGCAGCCACCTTCGACTTGGTAGTTGGGTTAATGCTGCCACTTGTACAATTATTATAATTGTAAAGGATTGCATATTTAAGATTCAAATAGACAAAGCTATTATTTATGCTTTTAGTGAGGATTACTCCATCTAGATATCATATTCTGTACAAGTGGCAGCAATAAGTCAACTACCGAGTCGAAGGTGGCTGCGTACGCGTACCCTAGGTTGAATACCACCGGTCTAGGATGCTGATATCCGTAGGTATTAACGGGAGGATATAGGCTTCAGTCATGTCTTGTCTGGTTTACCAGTGATGAGAGGTCGGGGTAAGAATCCCACCCGGGTGTAAAAAGGTTGTTCTGAAATGGTAAACTATTCACCCTCCATACAAACGTGGAGCAACACTTTCTAAAATAGCCGATTAAATTAAATGAACTTCACACCAACTTAACTCTAGAACCGACAAAATATGCACCCAATCCTTCTGTCGTTAAATCATTTCACCAATGATACATTTTTCAGTAATGACGGGAATCGAACCCGGGGACACAACTCAGTAGACAGACTCGTTACCATTTAAGCTAAGGCTATAAAACCCCAAGTGATATCAAGTAACATTTTAATATAGAAAATTTGTATCATTATGTTTTTATCTACTAATATGTAGAGAATTTGAGAAAACTTTACTAGCCTGTTGCTGGACATTTGGTTGAAGGTGTTTATATGTTTATTTTACTAAGTTTAAGATAAATAATAATATTGCGCGACTGGGTTATATCATTCGTAGCCCAGTTTGTGGAAAGATTAGCTAGTACTAATGTACTGTTGTCCAGGGGACACACGAATGTACTTCTCACACATATTTCCAGTGGAGGCTCTTTCCATGTCTCAATGAGTTGGGGTGATGGTGATAGTGAGTATGTGGGTGTAGACTCAGTGGAAACATTTAAACCTAAATTAAGCTTAATTAACCAAACCCTGGTGACTAATGGGGTAAGTCCCCTTTTGGGAAAACTACCCAAGGTACCAGTCGGGAATCGAATCCTGGACCCCAAGGCTCGTAGCAAGGTGCACTGACCACTACACCATGGGGCCGGTCACTTTAATAATAGTAGAGTAATAAGGAACTGTGAATATGTAAGATCCTGTCGGGAAATCTCACTAGGTGTACAAATTGCACTGAAATACGGAAATGAACCAGATAAATGTCTTTAAAATTAATAATAGCATTTTTTTAATATAAAATTCAATACACGCATCCAAATGAATCTATCTGCACAAGGCTGGGAAATTATTTTAGTTAGAGAGCTGAGTGAACACTAATTTTGAAGGTGGTTAAAATCCCTTTTCCTCTCTCCCCCAACCAATCTAATACATATGAATTATTGTTTTGAGCTTTTTCCAATAAATGTACATTAACAAATTAGTTATTCTCTCAAGCTACCATAACCAGTTAGAAAAATACATTTTTAGTTCAATCATTTGACTTGCACATAGAATATAACAGAAGTCACTCGATACTTGCGTTTATACACACACCGACATTTCACAAGAGAGTGTTTTTACAAAATTTACCTAGCACATTAAGATTAATGTAAAAACAGATTTAAAGTTCGTTGAGGCCATTTTAAACTTATAATACATATCTAAAAATTCGACACCTTGGCTCAGTCGGTAGCGTATTTGGCTACTGAGCTAAGAGTCCCGGGTTTTATTCCCGGCATGGCCGAAAAATTTACCATTGGTGAAATGTGAGGTTACCCTTTCACATTGATAAAACTAACGGTTGGGGACTGGATGCTGTGCCTGTCCTAGTCTTAAGTTAGAGTATAAGGCATATGAAGCTACGACAAGCCTAGAAAACTGGTAGTGGAAAAATATATGGCTTCGATAAAAAACCCTGACCTAGGCCATATAATGAAACTAGTTATGGATGTAAAAAATATACTAAATAAAATACTATCATGAAATCGACTACTTGTTCCTTTATGGTTATTCGACACACAAGAGTCTACAAGAATGAATACGCAGGGAATCTTCACAACATGGCTGTATGGTGATAGGTGAGGGGGGGCTGACAAGGGAAGTAAGCAAGGGGCTTTTCTATTTTAAAATTAAATAGAGAGAAAGTCTGTGGTGCATCGTGCCGTTTATTTATTGGCGTATAGCCTTAAATGCAAATTACGGTCAATGATTTTGATTTTAAATGAAAAAGAACCATATCAATATTTACATATTTATGACCAGATGTAGTGAGGTTCTGTTTTAACTTGACCATTTGGCATTTCCTATGTCTGTCCGTCTGTCTGTGTGTTTGGATCTTTGTACCACAATAACTCTCAAATGCGGTAATGGTTTTTAACGAAATTCTGCGGGAACATTCTTCGAGCCTTGTGCAGATCAACGTATGTAACCTTCGTTTACCCTGAAAGGTAGCAAGAGTACCTTACATTGTTCCACAATGCCGTGGCTTATAAGAAAGGGTTGATAATATTACAGTCCATTAGGCCTATTCCATACGGATGTTGAAAGCGCGGCCGTTTTGACGCCGCGTATACGTCATTTGAATACGTCAATGTGTACCACATGGTCCAATCTATACAAGCGTTTAAAGCGCTTAGCGTGTCGACGTTAGCTGGGCGTCTGGCGCTTTTAACGCAAATGGATGCGTTAACGACGCTGACGTTGTCAGCGCTGGTAAAACTACACATAGAGTTTTCACAGCAGTTGCGACGAGACATTTCACTCGCATTGTATTTGTTTAGTGGCAATCAATACTTTTATTCATAACCGTACCTTGTATCTTTTTTTTTGCCAAACAAAACTTAAAAAGCTCATCAAATGACCTTACTAAACTTCCATAATATTGAAAAAAGTATCTGTATACATTTTATGATTTTCAAACATTACAAGAAACTGTTCTGTTGGATGGGTTCCCCAACGTCTTTCTTCTCTTCCAGAATGTTCATAATACCCTTCCAAAAGATGAATCACACCAATACATCCTATCTGCACGGTGTCCATTTTCTGAGGAACACACCATCGAATTCAGCAGTTCTGGCCCTAAAACACTTTGTACCTATATCTTGTTTAGCGCGCTCATCGTGTTTTCATGGCTTCAAAAACGTGGCGCTTTTAACGTTTGGTGTAGATTAACCAAATTTCAGGCAGGTGTCAGCGTCATGAACGCGGCGCCTTGAGCGTCCATATAGAATGGGCCTAGGGTAAGACTGCTACCTTTAAGGGTAAACAGAATGTACAATACTTATTTTTTTCGATCTGGATCTTGGTTTAAATATGGCGGACTCTCAAACTTCTGAACGTATGTTTGTTTCACGATAGCTGCTAAAAGCGTGGACAAATTTTAAATAAATTTGGCAAGGACATTCTTTTAACCTAGGTCAAACGATTTCATCATTTTTAATCTAGTTATTCGTTTAAATATGGTGGCTGTTCAAAAAGCTTTTCATTTAAAAGCTCATCTTTAATGATTAGAATTTAAAATTCTAAGCATTCGCTTGAGTACCTATTCATACTTTTTAACATTTTGACATTTATTTTGAGATTGACGCCTTAATTCGTATGAACAACGATTATTCTCTATGAATGCCATGCACTATTTGTTTTCTAACTTGACCAGCAAGGAAAAATATCAACTTAAAATTCAATGAGATTTACAGGAGATTTTACACCTTGAAATCCAAAGATATATTTTAAGAATGTATTAATTATGAGGACATGGAGGGAGCGAAGTCTACTGCTCAAAGAATTACTAGTTAATCAGTAGCAAACGTAATCGTTTTTGCCCTTATCATCTGAGATTGCAGAAAAAAGTACCAACTATATGTTTGAACAAGACACTTATAACATATTATCGTGACCAAAGGCACGGAGTATTATATAAATAATAATAATTTTATCCCTAATATTTCTACTCTTAGCACTATACCGCTCAAGTTTACGTTTAATGATATGTGACAATTTTTAGCCCAAAAATATTATTTACCTAAATTTTATATCGAAAATCAACTTTCCATTAACCACGAATAAAGATTTATGTAGTTCAATTTTCATAAGAAGGGCTTTTCAAAACCAAACTTTTTTTTCCCCCAACAATGACAACACTTTACTATTATAATAGTATTATTTTATAATTATTTATAAAATCTATAATAGTGACACCTGGCGTATGGATACGTGAAAGCAGATCTAGTAACTTTCATAGCTCTCGGGTAAGCTCCTTCTAATAAAATTTTAGTGTAATTACATCATTCTGGGAAGAGCCTGTTATAATCCACTCCACGACCATTGACGGCACTGCTTACATTGTCTAATTAACTTCCCTTATTAATGTTGATATGAAGGGTGACCTGACGGTCTAGGGGTAAGGTGTCAAACTTCTGTGCTGGGGGTCCGCTGCTCAATCCTCATTCCCGGCACATATTTATCTGATTGCCAAACCCTTCCTTCACCTCTGACAAGACGTGTATTAATCACAATTTGTGAATATGTGTAATGCCAGGCCTCCACCGTGGTTTGGATCCCACGTTAAACTGTAGATCCTCCATTTCATCTCACAATCACTCTACCATTACACATTAGCGTAAGTGCGTACAACACAAACGGGTAGTAAGAAGCTGTGATAATAATAATAATAATAATAATAATAATAATAATAATAATAATAATAATAATAATAATAATGTTGGTATGAGTAGAATTTTCTACGGCTTATTATGGCTTTGAGAAAGGAACATTTTTAGGGCGTGGTTTGTTGCCAGGGTAAACTTAGTTACATTCCATTCGTCACTGACAGGTAAATCCACAGGATCTACTCTCAAGTATTCATTCGCCAAACCATATGCTCTGAATGACCATGTGAAAATTTGCTGTGACTTTTGGCAGATAAAACTTTCACAACAAACAATTTATTTTAATTATATTTTCTTTAAAGCGTTTTTACATTAATAAAATACAAACCTATAAAAATAACCTTTAGATGATTCTTTTTTGCGAAAGTAGCATTTGAAGTTCACTTAAAATCTTTATAAATGAGAGCTTCCAGAAGCCTGACTTCTCTTCATAAATTAAGATGGTGAACCAAGGGTGGTTGATGACGTCATACAAACCGTATTCAGTTGTGTTCATGCGTATGTGTTTACAATAAAAATGTTTGATTTGGAAACTAATATTTTGTATGTCTGTTTCTATAATTTATAAAAACATGTATTTATTGTGGTAGACAGTTGTAACAAGATATAAGTGTGAATATAATACGTTTTAGAGAATTATATCACATACTATAATATCTCTTGTTGTCACAACCATTAAACAAAAAATAATAGTTTTATTTATTTCTTGTTCTTTCAATAAGTTACGAAAAAGACAATTATTATATAGTAAACCTTAGGAAAGTATTATTAGAAGCGTTTACCAACAATTTTGATCGATTACTAAGTAAATAACTATTAATTCCAATTTAGTGACTTTCAGCCAACATTTTAGGTAGTGATCTTCTGCTAGCTGTCAGTTACCACCACTCCTATGCCGGATGGACTATAGTTGGAACTGTACCTATGATATGCTCTCATCATTCAGTAGAACACAACACTTCACTGATCGATAATATTCCTGACAATTTGAAGACCTGTATCAATGTTGAAAGAAATCAAATTCGATTATTTAAAGTAAAATTTTATATTTAATATATTGTAAATATAGTATAACCTAGCCCATATAAGCAAACAAATGCCAAACTACTTTTGCCCATCATGTATATTTATTTTAGAAAAATAAACATACAATATTTCTTATCTTGTAAAGACTCAGAACATGTATCAGAAAAATTTGAAGTTTATCGAAACCGGCTTTCAAGATTTAGTTCAAAATGAATATCTGAGATTTTTTATGATAAATAAATATACTTATATTTATTTCATACAAATAACTGCTTTTTAAAAATTTGAAACTAAAATAAATGAAATGTGGCTAGAGCACAGCTTCTCATCTCTCTGAGAAGTGTTAATATCACTCATTCCTCTGTCTCACCTTTTCATCTCACAAATGTAGCTACTGTGAGACTTGAAGCCCATGTGACTTGTTCTCTTTTTGCTCAACGCAGTAACATGAAATATTCTTGAAGTTTTATTATGTTAATGGATTCACTTTATTAATTTATGCAACTGGTTTTTCTCGCAGCGCTCAACCACATACTGCACAAGCACTTTTAAAAAATAATTAAAACGCAATATGAGTAATGAGTTATGAGTCTGCATAATCCTGTCAGGATTTAAAACTGGACTCACCTCGAGGTGGAGTTTTCCAGAGCTCAAAAATCAAGTCTTAGTCCAAATTTACCTAGGAAGGGCCTTTTTGAAAATACAGAATATTTTAGTTTGCTATAAAAACTGATAAAATCCTACTATATTATTAGTGTTATTAAATAGATATTTATATTATCTATCAAAATTGACAGCTGAAGAGATCACGCCAACTGACGTAATGAATAAGTTACGTGAAAAGTAGCTCTAGTAACTTCTCTAGCCTTAAGATAAGACCCTTCCTAAGACAATTGTACTATTCTCTGACATGAGGTATATTAGCAGAACAGTTCTAACACACGGTGGTTTGGGGGTTAAACACCCCCCAAACCACCAACCCTCCTCCCCCAAGAATTACTATTCATATATTTGTGCACATATTCCTCCTAAATGTCTAGGGAATTAGTTTATTGAAATTATATAAAATAATTACCACCTACAGTACAATTTAGATTAGAATAGACTCTTTTTACAGTTACAATCGTTTCTAAAATAATTTTCATTAAGTGATTAATACGTAAAATTCACGTGATATTTATCTGTGACTTTTGATATAAACTATCATGTGGTTACCTAGTGTTTGGAAAGTAATATATTTACATAGCTTCTATGGAATAGTATAACTAAGCATTTTACAAAAAGCTAAAAATAAGCTTAAAAAACATCAAAAAATATATAGCCTTTTACAAAAAATTAAAATTTATTTCTTCAGGACTTATATTCTTCAAATGAATTGATAATCAGATTAAAATTTGTTTCTCGAGCTGTCTTATCTTCAAAACACAAAATATTAAGTCCAGTGAGTCGCTCCTGTGATATTATCGTAAACATACAATTTTTCACAAGAATCTATTAACAGATGAATATTATGTTTGGTTAGAAATGTGGCCTAAAACTTCTATATAATGTATCGAAATATTAGTTCAACAGAAAAATTACAGAATGCGCAGGGTTTCAGAAATAAAGTGGTGGTTAAAACACGTGGGATATATGAATCCCGCCTTCAACGATAGTTTGGGGGAAAACGTAGTACTATATATCCCATTCTCAATTTGATCAAATTAAATTGTCCTTTTCATATTTTTATTCTAAAATCTAGCGCCCCTACAAACCTATTCTTAACATTTCGCCTCCAAATCACATGGACTGAAGTAGGCCTAATACAGGGGTGCAGTTAGGATTTCTGTCACCTGGATAAAACTAGGATCCTGACATCCCCCTATACTGTGGGGTCGAGATATATAGATTTCTTTTCTCAAATTCAAGCCTCAAAATATTTTTTAAGGTCAACTTTGACTTAAACACATATTTTATTTTGACCTTACTAATTGAGACTTTTTAATTTTTAGCCAAGCTTTTCAGAAATAAAGCACACAAATAACATAATACTAGTTTTACAATTACATAATTACAAAAGGAAAAAGTGACAGTAACAACCTTGGTGTCAAAACCTGGTTCATCATTGTCTGCATAACATAATAATAATAATAATAATAATAATAAATAATAATAATAATAATAATAATATATACTATTTAATATATATATAAAAGGAAAAATCGTAGTTCAATCAAAACCACCCAAAATGTCAAACTTCTCTTAGAATTAAAAAAAAAACTCCTCAAAGCTTCACTTTGTGAAATTTTTTTGCAGCAAAGATTTTTGTTAAATCGTCATAGCAAAGTGTGGATGCTCTCTTATGTTCAATAGATGTGACGCTCAAGTTTGTAAGCCTCTGTTGCCTCGTGCTTCTCAAGTAAGATTTTATTAAATTTAGTTTATTGAAGCTCCTTTTTCCTGAGGCAAAATACATTGGACGTACGAGGAAGATTCTCAACACCATTGTAGCCTTTGGGTGCCCCTCTTCAAACCTATTTTGGTAAACCAGGTTCAAGATAGTCTCTGCAGGGGTGGATTATATTTTCGTGTAGCCTTCTCATGCATGATACTTAAAACTTTGTATTTCCTGTGGGAGTTCTTCCTTGTTGATGTCATCCTTGTAACTTTCTGCCATTTCCTTTGTCTTAATATTGATATCCTTGATTCCCCTTTTCTGGATCTTAGCGCCATGCAGAAAGCTAAACTTGTCGTTAATTCTTTCCAAAGCCTGGAACTTAGATTTAAGCTCACTTATGATTCGATCAAGGATTTTCAATAAGGAGATTCTAAGCAAATCCTCCTGCAAGACCTCTTAAACAAACATCTTTTTCGCAGTATTCATCAAACATCCTCATTTTATTTCTTCTCCTTGTTTCTTTTAAGTCAGTAGCTAGGTGATCATTTTGAGATATGACTATATGGCCCCAGTGACAGCATCGGGTGTGGCACTGTTTTTTGTGGATTGCAAATGTTTACAAGGCCGTGAATATTTCTCACCAATTTATCAACAATCACATCATCTCTTTGAAGAATTTGATTGAAACTGTATATCTTCTTCAGTACTTTGTATCAAAAACAGGTCACGACAATAAACTCAAGTTTGCTTGGGTATTTCTGCAAAGAATTAACCTTAGATTTTTTTCTGAAGTAGACAGAGGGCTGGTTTCCAGTTCTTCCAGGGCCTTGATAATTTTGTCAAAGTGCTTGTTTACAGCCTCAACTGCTTTCACCTTTGCTGACCATCTTATTTTACTCTGTGATTTTAAGGACATTGGCACTTGTTTTTTTAAGTTTCCCACCTTGAATTAGAAGCAAAAAAAAAAAGTAGAGAAGTCTCCCTAAGAAATATTGCGCTTCTAAATATACATCAGCAGCATTAACTACAACTAAATTTAGCGAGAGGGTTGCACATGGTACAAAATACACCAGTTTTTATTCCTTGATTGAACTTCTTTGTACACTCCACCCATATTGGTTCCATTATCATAGGACTGTCCTCTGCAGTTTCGGCGAGACCATGGCTCGTCATCATCGCGTTGCTACCAACTTCACCTAACCTTCCACGGTCTTGATTGGCACTACCCCCCAGCCTGGCGCTCGACCTTCCACGGTCTTGATTGGCACCCCCACCCCCCCCAGCCTGGCGTTCGAGGCATAAGCCCCGCCTGAACCCCCTCAATCCCCCACCTTAGCTGCATCACTGAATTAGAATACGTGAAAATTGATCTAGTATAGTAACTTTTCTAGATGTCAGATAAGCTTCTTCATATGATAATAGGACTGTATGTATCAGTACTCGTACCTAGTCTAGTCGGTACACTCATCAAACGTTGTATGACTGCTAGATTAATCAAACATGCGTTCAACATAAATTATATAAATACATTAATTTAAGAGAAAACTATTAAGAAAATAACTGAAGTTGAAATACAACAGTATTCAACTGCAGAAAGATCCACATTGATGAACACCTGGACTAAATGTCAAATTAACCAAGTCTTGTTTACAGGCGACGTGTAAGTAGGGGGCTTAATCCTGGCCTAATGCGCTTAAGGTGGTGTTTACTGAATGATTTCTCAGTCTCCCTACACAAAGATAAGAATTAATATACTCTAATTTCACCTTCATCCCACTCCATGAGTGTAATTAAATTCTGGTACGTGTAGTAAGACGCGGCGTATTTAAATAAAAATTAAAGAACTTAGTAAACAGCAATGGTATGGATGGGAGAATAGGGGTAGGAGGGGAGGGAGAAGACACCATTCCCAGTGCACATGGAATATATAATCTGTGCAGTTGCTATATTTTCAGATTATAATTCGAGACTAGACTCACATGTTTACTTCAGAGGCTATTTAAGACTCCAGTCTCACCCGCTTTGGTGCTTAATAGTCTCAGTCATCCCTCACGCAATAGACTGGATTGCGATGACGGAAATATTGGGGCTAGAATCCCGATCGGGTGGACTGATGGTAGTTTTTCCCTAAGTGCTATCCCACTCTCCCTCCCAGTTAATGGGGATACATTTCCTATAAACTCAACCTAACTCATCCTTAGCATAGTAATGTAACTACACGTACAGCCCGAATGGGTACTAGGATGCATAGCATAAAAAAATACAAGAGACCATATCACCCAACGAATAGCACCCATCTTAGGTAAGTAATACATAGTGGCGCAGCTTTCTGTGTTCTACTTTCAAAACAGATGGAATTGAAAACAGTGGAAATATTTTTCAATAATTTAAAAAATCTCAAAATATTGACAAATATTAAAAAAAAAACTATTTCGAAGATCCTAATTTTTCCTGTTAAATGAAAAATACAGAAAAACCGTACTTCGATGTGATTTCTGACACCAAAGTCTTTGATGTAATACATATATTTCCAAGAATTGGTGATGTCTTAGCCTGTTTTGTTTGCTTTTTATAGCAATATTATAATTTTAGGTAATACTTTTACAAATGATATGTGTAGTAATTTTTACTTCTACTTGTGTCTGCCTGTGTACCTGGCGCTACGGTTAAAACAGTTTTATGGATTTTGTTCAAATTGTTGTATGGAAATATTGTCATATTGATTCTATGCCTAAAATTAAGGGTAATTTACTGAAAAATAAATTTTGAAAATTTAGAAATTCTCGGAAATGATTCTAATTGTTTTGTTAAAAATGGGTATCTGGGGAGTGTTTTACACAAAAAATAATATTTTACACTTTTTTTTAAAAGAAAAATTTATCAAAGGGTAGTTTGATGATGACTTATAACTATTTAAAATTTGAAAGAGTTCAAAAATATTTCCAACAATTTTGTTCTAATTGGGTTACACATTGAAAATAATCCGCAAATTTGTCGACTCATTGAGACTGACAAGAGTGAAGACTATGTTTTTAATGATGTGACTATCCCGAGATGTTTCAGTGTTCTATTAAAGAAAAACGTCTTTGATGCTCAGAACAGTCGGATGCAGTATTCAATTAAAGTGTAAGGCTCAACGCTAGAAAAGAGTAGCAAATTTTTTAAGTGAAATACCTTTTGTATATTTAATACTGCAATAAACCACCAAATCCGCTTCGGTGGCCGCATAGTCTAAGACGCTACTCTCGAAGTAGACTAGACTGATGATGGGAAGATCGAGGTTTGTGTCTAGGTCGTGTGTATTGAGGGGTTTCTTTCCAAAATATTTTTCCACTCTCCCTCCACCCAATTGTGGGTACACTTCTTATAAATATAGCCTTTCTAATCCATAAAACCAGCAGCGTTATTAGTACATAAGCGTACAACCCCGGATAATAAGACGTGGTGCTAAAAACATAGGCTATAAACACGTTAGGTACCTCAAAAAAGAGGGATCCGTTTCTTATTGTCTGGTTGGCCAGTGAGAGGGAGGTTGGTTTTGGAATTCTGGCTGGGTGGATTGAGGAGGATTTAGATACACAGTTTCTCAGCCTCCCTTTAGGAAACTGTGGATACACATTCTTTACGATTCTTTCTCGTCAGGTTAAGTGATCTGTAAATATAACTTTTTATAGGTGACTCAATCTATAGAATATTATTAATAACATACTCAAATGTTTCTCCTTGAAATCATTGAATTGCTTTTTAAATATATATATTAATTTTTCGAATTATAGATATACATTTGCTTCCACGGACTTTTTTAACCCATGTCCTGGCAGGATGACTCCTACAGAATATTTTTTAAGACCAAGCCTAATAACCTTAGTTGTAGATGATTGATTAAAAATAAGTTTACAAAAAAAATTGCTTCATGTTAAAAAAAAAATAGTTTTGTGGCGTTGTAGGCCTATTTTTAGAATTATTTAAGAATTTATGGTTTTAGTTTCAACGGTATATCCTTAAAACTCACTGAATAGAACGTAGATTCACTAACATGGGTGATCCTATATTGACCTGTACTTACGTCACAGGTAGGTCGCACTGAGATTAAAGCGTTAGAATGAAAAAAAAAAAAAGCTTCTTGAACTTGACCCTTAGTTCCTACACATTCTACCCAGCCCCTTTGAAAACACGCCATTATTCTGTCAAGCTCTAGGGCTTGTAATAAATACCTATTATATAATTATATACTTTTTTTAGCTTTCTCAAAATCTCTTTGAAGTACTATTTAAGTGACTGCTATAATTACAATACAGTTTAAACGGATCTATATGAGTTATAATAACATTCCCTCTCCTACATATATATTAGTTTCATAAGGGGATTATGATGGCTTTATCTAAGAGTGCCGTCTACTGGCGCGTAGAAACACATTGTTTACTAGGTGGTTTATTGTTTTAAAATAGGGCTGATACCAAAACAGAGTCAAAAGGCATAAAAATATCTTCTTAACATTCAAAATCTTACATTTTAAGTTTATGGTAATACAAAACAACAAGCTAAGCTTTAAGGACCGATACATCCAAATTGTTCTGAGATTATGGAAAACGGATCGACTTCCCCAAACAGAAAAAAGTAATATTTTATAGGGTCAAAACATAATATTTGATTATATTGAGGAGTGATTTAGTGGTTTTAAAGTTTAAAAACTTCAAATTTTGTAAGAAATACCGCAGTATACAAATAAAGATTCTTAAAGTAGGGGAAATCTATGGATGAGGTTTATAAAGAAAAGTATCGATACCTTAATAATTTATAGTATAAGCAGAAAATTATCAAAATAAAAGTAGGTACATGTAATAGTAGTTATTGATAACAGTAGGCATTGATATTGAAAGAATAAAGAGGGATTTTTGTTTTGTTTTATGCACGAAAATGTTAACGATTTTTCCGTTAATAATAGTAATTATTATTACTGTTATACTATTATAATTATAATTATTATTATTATTATTATTATTATTATTAATATTAATAATATTTCCTTTTCCTTTTTTTAAACAATCGAGATATTTAGCATGTTAGCACTGAAAGAATACAAAACACAAGGCTTTCAAAATAATGAAAGCATACATACATTGATTTTGTACGCAATAAAGAAAATAAAATAGATTTATTAACTAAGTAATAATATAGAGGAAAAAAATAAACAAAAAGGAGTTACCCGCATCGGTGGCTGTATGTTATAAGGCATCACTCTCGCAACAGACTAGACTACCAATGACGGGGAGATCGAAGTTCTATCCCGGTCGGATGTACTAAGAGTTCCACCTTCTCTCCACGCAAATGCAGGTACACTTCATCTAAGTTCAACCTTCCTCATCCCTAACCCCTTAGCGTAATTAGTACATTGGCATACAACCCGGATGGGTAGTAATATGTGGTGATAAAAAATTATCATTTTAGAGAAGAGTCAACAATAAACAAGTAGTAAATAATCATTATAGACAAAGAGTAAGTACTATTATATGAACTAGTTATGAGTCTTGCTCATTTACGGACAAAGTAGAAGGAACTACTACTAGTAGTAGTAGTAGTAGTAGTAGTAGTAGTAGTAGTAGTAGTAGTAGTAGTAGTAGTAGTAGTAGTAGTAGTAAGTATCAGAGTATTGGCTAACTGTCCCCGTGGTATAAAGGTCAGTGCACCTGGCTACAAGCCTAGGGCTCCTAGGTTCGATTCCCGGCTGGTACCCTGAGTATTTTTCACTTAAGGGCAATGTACCCAATGGTCACCAGGGTTTGGTAAATTAGGTTAAGACTCACCCTAGCTCCACAACTTCATAATAACTATAATCACATCATCTCATTGCGAGTACGTGTAGACAACCTCCTTAAGGGGTGCCATAGGCAACACTCTGTGCTACCAGAGCGACGAATAGTCTACATACAGGCGGCCGAACAGGGATGTCAAGGTCCCCCTGGACTTATGTGCCATACGATTAAAAAAAGGTAGACTTAAAAATATTACGTTATTTAACAAATTATAATTAACTTTTGTTTATTTAAATTTTTTTTGTTGGAATCTGAGCTCAGGACCCATAACTCCAGAGGTATACATGATACCAACTGAGCCACTGGCGTGTCTAGAAATTTCCAAGGTGGGGGGGTAGGGGGGAATGGTATTTCACCAAGCTCCCTCCCTTTATCTGGTTTTACAACAGAAAGCTTATATTAATATTGTCTGAATCATCCCCTCACCTCTAAAATATATATATTAAGACGAAAGCACCCACTCACTCACTATCTCAAAGTATCTCCCAAATCTCTGGCCCCGGTATCTTTAAATTTGGCTGGAAGGTTCCTTTTAGGTCGTAGGTATCCGATAAAAAGGGGTTTTGAGAAATTCAAAACCTAAGCGGGTAATACAGGGGTTGAAACATTTTCAAAGTTATGACCGTGTCTTCCAAACCGATAGAGCTGTAAAGATAAATCTTAACAGAGATGTTCTTTTTAGGTAACGGGTCAGAGTTTTTTTTGGAATCTTCAGAAATTCAACTATTAAATGAAGTGGTTTGGGTTTTAAGTATATTTCTATCCACTTTAACTCAAATGATGAAACTTAGCAGGGAAGGTATTTATAGGTAACAGGCCTGAGTTTTTTTTTATTTTTCCAAATTCAAAATTAAGGAGGACAAATGAGGAGGGAGATGTTTTTCACTATCTTCCAAACCGCTAGAGCTGAAGAGATGAAACTTATCAGGGATATTCTTTTCAGGTAACGGGCCAGAATTTTTTAAATTTTAGCTAGCTTCCTTGAATTTTGCAATTTTTTTCTTTGGATCTAATTGCCATTTTTGATTAGGTTTATATTTTACCATTTTTACCCTACATTCTTTCTGCCATATTGTATTAACTCTTCCCTAAGTATCATTATCCACTGACTGGGTGGACAACCTAACAAGGGTGCATATAGTTAATATTTATTTATGTGTGGGACGCCAGCTAATCGTCTGACTATACATACTCAGTTGTAGACGTAGAGCCCTTTAACTTCTCTCAGGGTCTCTGGGTGTCTTGTAGGACTCAAGACACCGTAGTAGGAAGCCAGACACAGGCTAGAAACTATTACTACTTAAATTATGTGTCTAGCAAGTGTGGTGGTTGGAGATATGTGTCTTTAAAAAAGTGTAATTTAACATCAGCCGGGAATATATATATCACACATAATATTACTTCTATATCTATAACAACAACTCGTTATAAATGACCGTTTACACCAGTTACAAAACATGAAATGCGGTTCACAACAAATTAGACAATAACACCTTACAAACTAAAAATCAACGTCTTCAATGGAATAGTTGATGTGTCTTTAACTTAACGACAAGTAACAGTACTGTGTTTTACGATAAAAATAAACACAAAGTTTATACTATGCTAGCTGTGAAAATATAGTTCCAAGTGACAGTGATATGTTATAGTTAAGAATTTGATTGTGAAGTTATATCCATAACATTCTTCAAGTTGTAAAATAATGAAAGTTTTAGTGATTTCGATAGTGTTCTTTAAGATGGCTAAAAAAGTGATGTGTAAGTAAATTATCAATATGGTCGTTAATTAATTTGACCCCCGTTTGTTTTAAGCCATGTAATATTTACAGCTTAGGGCTGGGTAACTTGAAAGTAGTTATTACAATTTTTGAAAATTGGTTTTACTCGTAGAAATGGATAAAATAACCTTGCATCACAACTTTAGTAGTTAATTCTTTTCAAACTTATGTTTGTTTTGCTACACCGTAGGCCTATATTTAAACACACCGCTCAAAGAAGTAGCCTACATTTTAAGAGAGCCCTCGAAATGTCTTCCGGGATTGTCTTCCACAACTTATTAATTTTGATCTATAGATTCCGAAAGGTTATTTAAATAATATTAAAATAACAAATCAAAATACAATTTATCCATTCATTAAACACAAAAGATATTGTCAATAAACATTCGAAGTCAACAAAACTGACCTAAGAACGTTCATTAACTTATCCGAGGCATCATTCATAACTCACTGCTCTATGGATTGAAGTAAAAAGAAAGACCAGACCCGAACACACAGTCGTACCAAATGATTTAGTATTTAAGTTATTATTTTTACCAAACAATAAATCACAATATATTTAAGCCCCGAGTCTTTATTATAATAAACACATAGGATGAATCAAACGAAACCCTTTTAAAATAAAATACGAACATTAACCTTTTTTGGCCTTTTTGCGGCCTTTAAATCTTTTTACTTTTTTTTATTTCTTTTACCTCTTTTAACCTTTATTATTTTTATGAGTTAATTCTTACTATTTTTATAGCTACATTTTGCCCTTTTTATAATTTTTGCTTGAATGTGTCCTTCTTGATATATTTTGGTCATTTTTGAACATTTTTGCCCTTTTTGATTAAATTTACTTTTACTATATTTATAATTCTTGGTATTATTGCGTTGTCTACCATTTCTTACATTAATTACCTGACTTAGCCCTAGATAAATATTTCAGGGTAAAAAGGGTAAACGTTTAAAAGGTTGTAAAACGAGTGTAAAGGCTGTAGGGTAGTATGGGTAGAGGTTAAAAGGGTTTACAGGTAAAAAACTGATTAATTTATTAAAGCTATTTATTAGAAATAAATTACAATATTCAACAACTAATATATTATGGTGGCATGAGAAGAAGAGTTTGTAGTGGATACCAAACTCTTGGTTACTCTCTATGATTTCCAAAATAATTCTCATCACAATTTTAAAATTCTGGCTTTGAGGTGCACATATTCGTGCTCAGGGGATACCAATTCTAAAATTTCAGACCTCTTCGTTAGGTAGATATCATACAATGATCATGACAGACAAACAAACTCTTCATTTTATTAATATGAGTCGAGACGCACTTGAAAGTTAATTCCACCGAGAGTAAAACAAAAAAAAAAGGTCAGTTTTTTAGCACCGTGTCATACTACCCGTCCGGGTTATACACCTATGTACTAATTACACTAGTGGCTTTAGGGATTAGGAAGGTTATATTTAGATAAAGTATACCCACATTTGTGTGGAGGGAGAGTGGAAAACCATTTTGGAAACCCCCTACCCCACCTTCAGAGTACACCCGACCGAAATTTGAACCTCGATCTTCCTGTCATCGGCAGTCTAGTCTACAGTGAGAGTAACGTCTTAGACCGTGCAGCCAAAGAAGAGGGTAGCAGCCGAAAAATTATGTGACAGCTGCCAAAACTAGTCTTTCAATCTTTTAGCACATTGAGTACACACCAGAATGGAAATTAGGCCTACACGCAGAATGACGTTACTAACCCGAGATGTTCTTTAAAAATATTTAGCCACTGACCGACAACAGTGACGTTTATAATTGTATTTGAGGGTATTAAAGTACGCTTTCTGAACTTAATGTTTATATCATCACTTGACTAAAAAATTAACATTAATTTTAGAACATACACAACTACCAGTGTCCAGGCTGGTAATCAATCACTGTGTAAGGGGAAGCCACAATTTCATGGGGTTTTTTTCATTGCAGGAATGAAGTTTGAAACCTTTATCTCAGGAGACAGAAACGCAACTGAAAGAGAGGTCGTGGCTTGAATCCCGACCTGGTTTACTGAAGGTGGCTATTCATAAATGGATATCCACTCTTTTCAAGCAAATGTGGGTGCACTGCCTCTAAATTAAAGCTTACTCATTAAAAACACATAAACGTAATTATTATATGTGCGTCCAACCCGAAAAGGTAGTATGAATAAGAGAATTTTAAATAAAAACGCGAAAGATCACAGGAGAAACCAAGAAAGAAAGGGTAGGAGCAGATAACAAATAGTGTGCAAATGAGAGGAAAAGAATGGAAGCAATTAAAGGAAGACGAATGGTGAAAGTATATATATATATAGGAAGATAAAGGCATTTTACTTTAACTAAACTGACCCGACCACACGCTGGAAACAGTTGATGATGATGGATTGTGCAATTTGTACATCAATTACTGTTTCCTGCCTGTGGCCTGGGTCAGTTTTTTATTAAAGTAATATATTTTTCCACTATCGACTGGCTAGGCCTGTCATAGCTTCTTATAATCTAGCTTAGGACTAGGACAGACACAACATCCAGCCCCCAGCCGTTAATTAATCACTGTGAAAGGGTAAAACCACAATTCACCAATGATACATTTTTATGCCATGCTGGGAATCAAACCCGGGACCCTTAGCTCAGTAGATAAACATGCTACCGACTGAGCTAAGGTGTCGGATGGATTGTAAAATGATGGCCAAATAACATTTCTCTTCATATCTCAGTTTCGAAGAATCGGCCAACACTGGTTTGAACGTTCTCAGATTATTTTTGACTTTTAAGAACTTCAATGATTCATACTCCTCTTCCCAACATGAGTCGATATACAAAAAAATGGCAACCCCATGCCTCGGATAGTTTTTCAAACTTCTCCCCTCTGGCATACCACCCACTCACTGTATTACAACAACAAAAATGAATTCACAGCTGCCATACTCTCAACAAATTCCAAAAAGGCCCAGACGTAGTACAAAGTGGTTTTAAACAGAGAGAAAATAAATATATGACAAAAAGAGGTTTTACAACCAAAGGGTGTGTTAGCAATCTCAACAAATCAAATCTTAGGGTTAATTCTTCCTACCAGTCTAAAGCTCGCTGTTGCAAATTTTTACCACGCAAATCTGAATTTTTCAAAAGAATATTTTAATATTAAGAATTTAATGGTATTTTTGTTATTAAATATAAGAACAGTGTTTTTAGCACAGCATATTACTATTCGTTTGGGTTGCACACATTTCGCCAGTGTGTTAGAATTAAGGAAGGCTGATTTTAGAGGAAGTGTAGCGGAATTTGCGTGGAGGGAAAGTGGAAAACCATCCTCAGTTCACAAAACCAGAATTCTAACTCTGATTTCCCCATAATCCGAAATAAAACATATTTCAAGAGTATTATTATTATTATTATTATTATTATTATTATTAGCACCGCATCTTACTACCCGTTCGGGTTATACACCTATGTATGAATTACACTAGTGTTTTAGGGATTAGGAAGGTTTAATTGAGAGGAAGTTTACCCACATTCACGTGGAAGAAGAGTGGAAAACCATTTAAGAAAAACCACCCCTAGTTCCCCCAACTGATATCGAACCCCCATCTCCTAGTCTTCGGCAGTCTAGTCCAACACGAGAATAGCATGTTAGACACGCGGCCACTGAAGAGGGTTTCGTATTATAATATATATATATATATATATAAACTTATTAATCACTACTTTCATCACNAAAAGGAGATGATGTACAGACATCAACAATGATATTTTTGGTTAAATAATACTACTGAGGCTTTGTCTTTTGAACGATTAGTGCATTTTAAAGGAAAAATAGCAAGACCAAAATGAAATATTTAACAAAAGGTATGGCAAAATAAAAATGTCATTACTACTACTACTACTACTACTACTACTACTACTACTACTACTATTAGTAGTAGTAGTAATAACATTTATTTTTTCATGACTCAGCTTACACAAGAATTATCATCACGCTTCGCCACTGCTTATAAGTAGCTACAACACTTGGAAGTTGCCTGGTTCACACATAGGTGGCTGTAGTGTACGTTTGTGAGCAGCACAATCTAGAAGTGCCCTAAATCGAACACTGCTATCGAGTACTACTATCGCGATATCGACTCAGCAGTCGATACTCGATAGTATTAGTTTAACAAACACCACAAGCGTTGAAGTCACTGTTCAAATTCCCACTATGAGAGTTTCCAATTTATTCCACCTTCTATTGTCCGAGTCAGCCAGTTTTCAGTTGTTTAGTTGTTGTGTAGCAATTAATAGCATAAATACATTATCAGTACATTTATTGATTATTCATTTGTTAATTTTTATAATTCGCAATTTCCCGAAACTATGGACAAATTTGTGATTAGAAGTAATATCAAGAATGTGGAGGAGAGACTACATTCCGAAAACGGTGCCAGTTACCAGTTAATCATGACACCCCCCTCCCTAAACACCCTCAAATTATCTGAAGTCGGCGCCAATGCATGGAAAGAGCTTCCACGAAAAAAGGATGTACACTTAGGACATTCAGGCGTCCCCTCAGCAACGGTACACTAGTTATGGCTAATATTTACGAAAACTGAGCTACAGATTATGTAGCCCAGACACGTCATTATTATTATTATTATTATTATTATTGAGAGAAAAAACCCATAGATTTTTTTTATTTAACATATAACAAATATAATGAGAGCTTTTACTAAAACTAAATACATGCACTATTCCCTATGATGGCAAAACATAAAAAGCAGGGACGAGCATGTTATCTGAAACGAAATGCACCCGCACCAGCATGAGGGGGGATGGGATCTCCCACTAATGGTGTAAAATTCGAGCCCAACGTCTTGCACCACTCAGCCATCATTTGGGGTCCCAACCGACCATTGGCGATGAGGCAGTTTATTGTAGGTTTTTGAACCACCTAATTGCAAGTATAAATAAAGCTTCGCCTCTGAAACGTTCTGTTCTATGAACATATCTATTTATTTATACTTGGCAAACAGTGAAACACATTTTATCTGTGGGTGTAACATAACATATTACACTGGTTGGAAACGGCAGTTATTATTTTTTGCAAACAAACTTTTTTTGTAAAATGATATTTATTTATTGATACATTTTGACTCGGTGTTATTAACGGCTCAATAAAACAGAATAAGAGTTGAGTAGGGTAATTAAGGGGATCTGTATCGTCATTGGCCTGAAAGGAGAGTGTTGAAATACCATGTTTACTTATTTTTATTACGGATCACTTGTATTACTACCCGTCAGGGATATCCATATATTTACACAAGTAAAAAGTAAGAATGAGGAAGGTAGAATTTAAAGGAGATGTACACGCATTTGCGTGGAAGGAGAGTGGGAAACCATGCATAGTAAAAATAAACATTTTCAGAACATTCAAAGAGGGTTTGAACTCCAACCTGCCTATCAACTGTATACCAGACAAGATGAGACGGATGCCTCTGTCCCACGTACACACCGGTACCTGTTATACATTATTTGCTTGAGTAAATCATGAAGATGAGTATGACTTAAGTTTGAATAAAGCCTGACCCCTTAGCTCAGTAAGTAGCGCGTTTATCTACTGAACTAAGGACACCAGGTTTGATTCTAGGTGAGGCCGACACACCCCCGCTGGTGGGAACATGGTATAAATGTTAATTTCATTTAGTCTATTTTATCGGTGAGGGTGAGGTTTGGGTTGGAATCACAGCTTGATGTACTGAGAATTTTCCAAACAGTTTTCCACGCTCCCTTCATGCTCATGCGGTTACATTTCCTTTGAATTCTACCTTAATTATCCCAACTCTATTAACGCAATTGATAAATATGCGTACATCCCAAACGGGCAGTGAGACGCGATGTGTAAAAACAAAACAATAATTTGAACTTGCAGAATATGTTCTCTGCCGATAAGACAGAGAGGGAGGATGCTACGCTCTTATTAGACTAGACTGCGTTAACGGGGAGACGAGGTTTGAATCTCGAACGGGTGTACTGAGAGTGGTTTTTCCAAAATGGTTATCCACTCTCCATCCACGCAAATACGGGTACACTTCCCATAAATATAACCTTCCTAATCCTTAAAACCATCAGCATAATTTGTACATAAGCGTATAGTCCCAAAGGGTAGTAAGACGCGGTGCTTAAAAAAAGCTGTGATAGCTTGTGTTTTATTTTAAGAACGCTGATTACCTGTGACGTCATTGCGGGTCAAGATGGGAATTCCCATGATGATGAATTTATGTTTTATTCGGTGAGTTTTAAAGATATAACATTAAAACCAAAACAATAAATTCTTAAATAATTCTAAAATACTCCTACCGTGTCACAAAATTATTATTTTTATCTTGAAGTAGTTTCTTGTAAACATGTTTTTTATAAATCCTCTACAACTTAGGCTATTTTGTGTAGCCACGAAAATGGCCTATAGGATTATTCCTGCCAGGCTGTAGATTAAACAAGTTCGTGGTAACAAATGTCTATAGGCTATAGATTAGGGAACCAGCCAAAGGTAATTTCAAAAAGCATGTCAATGTTTTAAGTTGCAAATAGTATAGCAAGTGTGTAAAATCGTCAGAGGAAGAGGGGAAGTGTTATCATCAGATAAACAAGAGGCCTTGCAGGGTGAACTACTCTTTTTCTTCCCTCTCTTTTTATTTCGTACATTGGCGTCTAAGTGTGATAGTGCTTAGACTGCTTAGGTGCTTCAAGTTAAGATGCAACCCACTTCTCAAAATAGCTTCGAAATCTTCAAGTAGGCAACGTCGTTAAACTGCTGTATATACGATCCAAGCCCTCGACTTTTACCGATTATGTTGTGACTTAGAGCGTCACACGCTGACCTTTGACTCACTAGTTTAGATCTTATTCTATCTGACGTTTAGAGGTCTTTGTAGGGTATGAAAATAATATGTGAAATAAGCCTCGGCCACAAACAAGGTATACACCAGCTCCACAGACTCCAGGTCAAACTGTTTGCGCTCATTGGGAGGGCTTGAGTTCTTCCCAACTGACAACATCGCTTGCTATCAAGCAGGCATTTTTTAAAAACAGTTCACTTCAAATATGGCTTTGCCTTCTACTGTAAATAAACTAGTTTCCCAAAGATAGGTTCAGGTAGCGATCCTAACCCTTTCCATAAACCAAAATTCTCCCTCCAAACGAGCCTATTCAGATTGCAAATTACAGAGAAAACTTAGAATACAATGGTTCTTTTATTTTCTCGCTATCTTACGGGTGGAGAAAGTATTGTGATCATCACAAAAATCAAAATCTAGATTTTGATGAATTTCGACTTTTCATGACCCCCCCGAGTCCGAAAAAGACTTTTTTGAATTTCCGTCTGTCTGTTTGTACCTCTGACTAGAGCCTAAACTTTTTTATCGATCGGGCTAAAACTTGGTATCTAGGGTTTTCATAGAGTTTCCCCGAGGTATTTTGGAATTGGGTATCTAACCCTAAAATTAAGGGTAGTTTACTGAAGTATGAAAAGAGAAATAATCGATTTTCTCAAAATCGGCTCTAACGATTTTGGTTAAATCTCCTTTCTAAGGCAATGATCAATATTATAAACAAAATGGCTGCTCTCAATTTTTTTGTCAAAATGACTTTAAGGGTTCCGGTTTGATGCGTAAATTCACATTTTATATAATATCTCCGTAACTCTTTGAGATATTAAATTTCTTATCATTGCAATTAGTTTATGTAGGTCTATTAATAATACAAATCTTTTATTTGAAATACCCGCCTCGGTGGCGTAGTTGGCTAACGCACTAGTCGTATTAAACTCGACCGCCGAGGATGGGGAGATCGAAGTTCGAATCTCGGTCGGGTGAACTGAGGGGTTTTTTGCTAAATGGTTTTCCACTCTCCCTCCACGCAAATGCGAGTTCACTTCGTCTAAATTCAACCCTCCCAATTCCTAATCCATTAGCGTAATTAGTACTTAAGCGTATAACCCGAACGGTTAGTAAGACGCAGGTGCTAAATATTATTATTATTATTTTATTTGAAACACATGTTTATAAAACAAATAATTTCCAAATTATACGCAAATATGTATATTTTTTAACTTTACGAACACTAAAGTTAAAGTATTGCGACAATAAAAAAAAAATCTAACCTGAAATGTTGATGAATATCGACGTCTCATGACCCTCCAAACCCTTAAAAATGGTATTTACAATGCCGTCTGTCTATGTGTCTGTTAAAACTTAAAATTAAGAGTAGTTTTATAAAGGGTGAAAAGATAAAACATCGATTTTCTCAAAATCGGCTGACAATTTTGATTAAAATTCGTATCTGAGGGTTGAGTAAAATTATAAATAGACTGGCTATTTTCATTTTCCCATAAAAATTACTTTTAGGGTATTTACAGAAGCGGAAATTTCCGTCGCAGCTATTTAAGATACTAAACAAATTATCATTTCAAAATTGTAGTATTATTAAATATAGAAAGCTTTTATATGAAATATATTTTTATAAAACCAACAGTTTCTGAGATATTGGCAAATACATAAACACAATTTTGTGAGCTTTAGTTCTAAAGAGATACTACTTAAGTTTAAACGCAATAATTCTCCAATGCTATAGAGTAATTAAATATACCGAGATACAAACTCTAATATCCCTGTCATCATCTGCCCGTCTATTGTGAGAAGTACGCTTTAGACCACGTGGCCAAGGAATTAGGTTAGCCTAGTGTTTTTATTGGTCTTAGCGTATTCTTGTAGCCGATAGTTAATCTGAAATCGTTATTCTTCCTTACTTGTCCTTTGATATAAGCCATACACATACACGATTGCTATTATAAGAATAGTGACAATTATGGAGTCTTCAGATGAGGTTTTTCAACTCTACAATGAAGTTACAGAAAATAGTTGAGATCCAAAGCAGTCACAGGTAAAAAATTAACTTCTCTTTAATAATAAGCTAAAGAAATAAAATTTGATGAGAGGTTTAGATTGAGTACAACTTATTGTTTATATTTATTAAAATCACTACAAAGTTTTTTTAAACAATTTCTTAAGAAACATGCTCGAAACTACATTTTATTGAAATTGATATATAAATATTAGGGAGATTAAGCTACCAGATACGTCATCATAATCAACCTAATGTATATCTTTAGGTCATTTCACAATAATATTCTCTAAATACAGCGATTTTTACAGTGTTGTAATCATTATTTTACTTGGTTTATTTTATAAGATCTGTCTTCAGGTAGGTGATTGGATACTTTGATACCTGATTAACTTCTTTGAAACCCAAACTTTTCTTGATCTAAGATCAAGATGATTGGCAATCCGATGATTGAAAAATCAATATGATATTTGTGAAACTGGTCTTTAACATTAACATTATATAAGTCTTAGGTAACCACTCTAACCGCACCAGTTGTCACATTGTTTAAGGCGTCATAAGACAGGATTAGATTTCAGCCAGATCCACTGGACATTATTTTCTACTATGGTTATTTTCCCCCAACCCCTCTTTGCACTAGGATCAAGTCTTTAACAACCATAGTGTTAAAACGTACTAATAATAAGTAAACATTTTGTTTTTGAAAGTCGTCCTTAATTAACCAAATTGAAACTGTTCGTTCGTCACCAGTCAAATGGAATTGGTCCAAAATACATTAAGTACGATTGTTTGACGTTAAAGAGTTTGCCTTCGTTTAGTTCTCGGCCCACTCGCTAGATATCGACCACGCCACTCTCTTTACTCTTTTCTTTTCAAACGTTTACCCCCACCCTTCTTTCCTCTCCCCTTTCTCCTACAGCTCGCTTTTGTTGCTTTAATTTTCTCAAATAACCCACATTAAATTGCATTAACAGCTACAACAGCGCAACGTTTATACAGCGGCGTGTGGAAGTGGGGGGAAAGTGTTGGAGGGTGGAGGAGGGTGGAAAAGTCTGGCAAGGTGGTGAGGGATGCTTTCAGAAGAGAGGAGGGGGTGAAACAATAGTTATATAAGTTATAATGTAATAATATTCCTTCTTTACTTCCCGCTTTGAAGGCGTAATTCCCTTCCCCTCTTTTTTTTCTCATCTCTGTCTGTCGTGTTGCGCCTATCGGTGTAACGTTGGTGCTGCCGCCATGTGAGAGAGAATCGAGTGAGTCACATAAAGTAAATTATACATTGAAAAGGGGTAGGAAAAGGCTTTTATATAATGACTTCATTCATATTCATGAGGCCAGGCAATATTTGGAGCAGTAATGAAATGAATTTATGCAGAAACTGTAATGCTGAATATTTAGTATGCTCCTTTCTCCCTCCAGTCATCAATATGCAAACAAGATTTAAAATAGGAAAATGAAGACTCAGTGTGAGCATGTATATTCAAAGATTTAGCATTTCATTATCATTATTATTGTATGAGTAAGAAACTAGATTTTGTGTGTGTGTGGATTTATTTTTTGCGCGTCCAGGACACTTTTTTTTTTGGCGTGCAAACCAAATCGTAGACCGTATGCCTAGCGAGCTAGACCCTGACTACACATATCATAATGGGCGGGATATTCTGTTTGGCTCGAGAGCCAAGTTGGTACAAGCCGGCTACTGAGGTCTTACATATGTGTGTGCGTTGTTGCCTGCAGTTGATTTCATTATAGTTTACGGAAATGTTTTCATTGAAAACACGCGAGAAATTCAAGAGTTAGAAAATAAACCTGGCTGTGGGAACCTTCTTTGCATATTGTCAGTATCATTATTAATTGAATTAGTTGGATTTTTATGTTAGAAGTTACATCGATGCTGCGCTTTCAACTTTAGGAGATAGTATTTTTAAATTATTACATAGCTACTGTATATAATGTAAAATAAACTTTAAGCCATACATGATTTTGATAAAACTAAACATATTGCTTTACTCAAAAAGATAGGAACATAACATATATATATATATATATATATATATATGTATATTATAGGCCTATGTATTTTACTTTCTCGTTTAGAGAAAGTCTTATAATTGTTAACATTTTTGACCTAAAGATTATAATGAATCTTGACATTTAATATGATCACGAGCCCAAAAGGTTGGGTCTTACCATTCTGTCCGTCCCCATATGTGTGTGTCTGTCTCTGGGCTAAATTGAAACTGTTTGAGGGTGTTTTTTATATTGGCTCATCTTAACTCTCAAATTAAGGGTAGTTTACAAGTAATGGTTTTAACAATTTCAAGATAAGATAAGATTTGAAAAATACGACTATGTCAGAATGTTATCTAAAATGTTTAATAGTTTTAGTTACTATATTAAAATATCTGTAAATAAAATGTAAAATACTACAAAGCCAGTTATTTGCATAAAAAAATACAAATAATTCAAGAGCTTGTTAATTGCACAGTTTATTTAAAATTTAGGGTTCCATTTGAGCAGATCATTTTATTTTGTTTAGTAAATAATAATAATAAATAATAAAAATACCACCTCTGTGGTCTAGTTATAAAGTTTGTGGCTACAGATCTGGAAGTCTCGGATTCGATCCCCGGTGCTTACATATTTATCTGTTAAGCAGTGGGTCTGGAACGGGCTCAAACTCAGCCTCGTAAGGACAAATGAGGAGCTACTTCAATAAAAAAAAGTAACGGCTCTGGTCTAGAAAACTGAGATCGATGGTTGAAGGGCTCGTATTGCTGAACACATGACACCCTCTATCCGCAGAAGTTGACACCATCTTCACCAACAGATTGATGCCACTCGTCTGGTCTAGCTCGATTGCGAGTTGACGCCATGGCATTTTATTTTATAATTTTTGAAATTAATAACATTTTATTTTTAAATTAATATATAAAAAAACTTTATTTTATGCATATTTTCAGTTGAAAAAAGGTAAATAAATTATCTAAAGATGGTTTGATACAACCGAACCAGCTAATTATTAGTTCAGAACCAAAAGGAAGTAGTGAAGACCTATATATTAAATGATTTTTAGTTTATTTGTCTAAAAAACTTAAATCAGCTATATTGTGTGTCTGTAAATTATTTTTATTCATAAAAACATAATTTTAGGTTTCATTAACAGGCTATTAAAGAAATATTATGTCAATATTCACGATTTAAATAAACATATTACATTTCAAATGTTAGTACTTTCTTGAAGTCCTTAATTTGTAGACACATAAAATAATAAATTAGTTTGCAGGTTTACAATATATAAAATTTATGTTATTTACCTTAATAACACCCTTGATGTGTTACTCACTCTCCATGTCATTTAAAGAGATTCTGCACTGGGTAATATTTATTTCTCCACATCCATCAAATAATTAATTATTAATAACACTATAAAAACACTTCTGAACTACAAACAATGAACACACACACTTTGGACAACTTCTTACCTGATATTTGAAGGCAGAATGAAAAAATTAACAAATTTTGATTCCCCCCTTTACTCAGCTTTTAGGACTAACACTTTTAAATCAATTTATTCGTATTTAGCTTAGACTGCTTGTAAAACAGGGCATTTTCTCAATCCTCAGTATCCCCCCTTTTTTGGGTATGTTTGCTGTCACTCAAAACTAAACACCTCTTCCTAACCTCTTAGCCTAAAGAGTCAAACGAAAAAACCCAACACTTTGTGACAATAATCATTTCTCAAGTATCTGAACTCATTAGTGCTTTCTGCTTAGCATTCATTTATACTTCTATAGTCCCTTCGAAAATAAATATATTTTTCCCTCATAAAAATTCCTGATAAAAGGGAAAAGTTTATTTTTAAAATAAAATTAAGTTTCAGAAAGAAGGGCGTAAAATTCAATTATAACCTTTTTTATATAAAATGTAAGAACCTTTTAAGAACTGATAAGAACCTTTACTAAACTAAGCATATATATAAATTCTGGTTCAGGTTCTTAAGCAATTTACTTTTTGGGTTACTGTTACGGTTCTGATTCCTTAAAAATTACCAAATTTCAGTTTTTGGTTCTGGTTCCAGTTCAACTTCCAGATGTATAGATCCCTTCATACTTAAGAGATTCTTCTTTATTGATAAACAGGAATACCAACTTTACGTTTCAAAATATCCCACATGGATCCCAATTTAATATTATTTGACCTTTCAGATTTTAACATTCTAATGTTTTATGTTTTTGCAGGTGCTTAAATCGCTGAAATGAAAGAGAAGGACAGAGGGAAAAGCAAATAGGAAGTGGAGAGGGAGAAAATAGTTGTAAGGGGAAATGAGGGTTTTATATTACAAATGGGTGCTCTTTTAAAAAAAATACTTAATAGCAATTGTAAGAAGGGTCGAGATGAGAACAAAATATATATGTAAAAAAACTATTTTTAGCGTACTTCCCCAACATATGATCATACGATTGGACAGAAAGGGTAGATTAATTACTCCATGCCTGACTAATGCCTCTAATGAATGCAGCCCGTATTATTACTGTATGTTGGTCTTGTTGACCATAGATTTGGTGTTCGTTTACCCTGAGCTTATCTTGCTTGGTTCCACTATGTCAGTGGTTACCAAACTTTATCGACTCGCAAACCTTTTTCACAAATATCTGAGTTGCATAAACCCCCTGATAAGTATTAATAGACATCCATTTAATTGTATACTTATTTTTTATTAAATCTAGTTATTAATTGCAATCAAAAGTGTTAATACCTTTAAATTAACCTAATATAGCCCCGGTAGATACTTTGGGATACCCACAAAAAATTATTTAAGAATATTAAAACTACATAAGTACAAGTTCTAAATAACTATATATTTATTTTTAAAATTAAAACTGAAATTAACTAAGCAAAGTAGTAACATTTTCTTATCTTTAGTGTCACAATACTGTAACATTTTACATATTTTTAAAGTTGTACTGGAAATTGCTGCTTTGACGTAACTGATATACCTTCCTGTGATCACAAACTTTCATGCCAATATTTAAGTTTCATAATTTTTTACACGTTTTAATAGCTATTCACCTCTTTACGTGAATTATTGAGAAGGCTGCGCTTGATTTAGATGGCACAAAGCCTTTAAGTCAGGAACCACAGACGATAAATAAAGTCTCAAGTCACTTTCAGTATTGAGTCTGTTTCTGTTGTGGAAACGAAACAAATTATTGATGGGAAGTAGAAAAGTAAGCGTAGGTTTCTGAAGAAATAATTGACAGAAACTTAATCAATTTTAGATAATAGAATCTTGTAAATGTGCCTCAAAAAATTACACAAAGGGTTCTTTAAAAATTTGCCACCATGGAAATATTTTGGTGGACCCCTTGGAAGATTTTGCGAGTCCCTAGGGGGTTCGTGAACCACAGTTTGGGAACAAATGCACTATGGTGAAGACTATAAGACAAGGCCATAGTGTAGTCCATCAGTATAAACAGTGTGTACATTCTAAGAGTAGTAAGTCTATAGTTTTACACAACACATACATTTAAACATAGCAGGTGACTAGTTGTAGTTCATAATACTCTTGACAAAGGATATTTTTAGTTTGTTTTAGTGAACAACAAATGAATAAAATTAAATAAATATTTAAATAAAGTGAAATAAATCTATATCACTCAAAAAATGATTATAGCATTTATAGGACTAAAACTGTAGTTAATTTTTTTTTTAACACTGCGTATTACCACCCATTCGGGTTATAAGCTTATGTACTAATTACGCTAGTGGTTTTAAGGATTAGTAAGGCTATATTTATAGGAATTTTACCCGCATTTGTGTGGTGAGGAAGTGGAAAACCATTTTGGGAAAACCACCCTCAGTACAATCGACTAAGATTCAAACCTCGATCTCCCCGTCATCGGCTGTCTAGTCCATTTCACGAGAGTTGCGCGTTAGACCACGCGGCCACCGAAGCAGGTTGTGGTAAAATTTAATTGAATTAACTAATAACTCTTTTATATATTAGAGGTGACCTGGCGGTCTAGGGGTAAGGTGTCAGACTTCTGTGCTGAGGGTCCGGGGTTCAATCCTCGGTCCCGGCACAGATTTATCTGATTGCCAAACCCTTCCTTCACCTCTGACAAGACGTGTATTAATCACAACTTGTGAATGTGAGGAATGCCAGGCCTCCACCGTGGTTCGGATTCCACGTTAAACTGTAGGTCCTCCATTTCATCTCACAATCACCCTACCATTACACATTAGCGTAAGTGCGTATAACCCGAACGGGTAGTAAGACGCGGTGCTAATAATAATAATAATAATAATAATAATATATATTAGAAAATGCACAAAAAATTGGAAATATAAAAATTCACTATTTCTCGGCTACGAATAATTCATGAATTGATATTCGAAAAAATATTCGAGTATTCACAAACCCCTATAGATAATAGTAGTATCCAACCTACCTCGGTGGCATAGTTAGCTAACGTGCTACTCTCACAGCAGACTAGACTGCCGAGGACGGGGAGATCGAGGTTAAAATCTCAGTTAGGTGTATTGGGGTGGTTTTTCCTAAATGGTTTTCCACTCTCCCTCCACACAAATGTGGGTTCAATACCTCTAAATTCAGACTTCCTAATTCCTAACCCACTAGCGTAATTAGTAATTCAGCGTATAACCCGAACGGTATAGTGATACGCGGTGCTATAATCTAATTTATTAGTATCCAGATAGTACATTTGGAAAAACTGATATTTACTTATCCCATATACATAGAGTTGCTTTCCGGGACAGTTTAACGTACTCCTTGACTTTTTAACTAAACAGATGTGAGACTCTCAACTTGTTGTTACAGACACATGCGCTCTTAGCTCCATCAAATAGGGTGTTTTTTATTTTTGTCATTTCCTATCTATGCTTAGAAATATAATATTAAGCTCTATTGTAAAGACAAAGATTTAATCCTGCCATTAATAAGAATGCTAGGGTTCAATTATAACATCAAATATTTAATTTATTGTAACTGTAATACGATAGTTTTATGTTGACACTGTTAGAACATGTTGTATGAAAAAACAAATATATAGTTTGATAAAATTATGAAATAAAGGGATTTTTAAAAAAATTTAAATATTTTTACTTAAAAAAATACGCTACCCGCTTCGGTGGCCGTTTGGTCTAAAGCAGGGATGTACAAGCTTACTTAAAGGAGCGCCAAATAAAAAAAATTACTGGGCCAAGGCTTTAATTAATTAATTTTTCTTCAAAATTCCTTAAAAAAAATATATAGACACACATAATAGATTGAAAGTGTCATCATAAATAAATTAGTTGCTTAGTATGTTTTTAATTTCGATCAAAAGTTTTATAAGATGGTATAGAAGTTGAGTGAAACTGCAAATACACTTCAAGAGTGGAAAATGACACAACACATTTTTACTATTTATCCCGCGGGCCATATTGGACACACCGGTGGGTCGTATTTGGCTCGCGGGCTGTAGCTCGACCATATCTGGTCTAACGCGCTACTCTCGCAATAGATTAGACCATCGATGGCAGGAAGATCGTGAGTAGTTTACGGTCCACAAAAATGCGGGTACACCTCCTATAAGTTAAACCTTCCTTATCCACAATATATTAGCATCATTGGTAAATATGCGTATAGCCCGAACGGGTAGTAAGACACGGTGCTAAAAATATAATAATTACGCTATCTTGTTATGACTGAGGAAGTTTGAATTTTAGAGGATGTGTACCCATATTTGGGTGGAGAGAGAGTGAGAAAACATTGAGGGGAAAACATCCTTCAGTAGGCTACACCCAACCGGGATTCAAACTTCTATCTTCCCGTCATCGGCAGTCCAGTAGAGTATATTACGAGAGTGACGCTTTAAACCATTCGACAACCGAAGCGGATCTGACCAATTAATATCCTTGGGGTTTAACGTGATGGTTTATTAAATATATCTGCCTGTGTGACAATTTAGTCTTTGCGTGATATAGATAAAGCAGGAGGTATGAGCTAAGGTGGCTGCTTACCGTAGATCTGAGACTCGTTAAGAGACGTCAAGAAATATCGCACTTATTAACAGGTGGCTTATTATTTCAAAATATGGCTCATTTAGAAATGAAGGTGATAGATATCAACATTCCATAAAGTATGAAAATTAAAACTTAAATTCTAATTTTTATAATTTATATATATATATATATAAATTCTAATTTTTATAATATATATATAAAGGTGAAATTAATTCGTTTTCCCCACATTTCACGCGAAATGTCCCGGGTCTGAGATCAATGTAAATTGTTACATGTAGGTGTGGTTACTTCAGTCTGATGAGAATATGTTATGATGATGATGATTATGTGGTGCCAGTAAAAGTCTTAAACCTAACTTAAACCTAATTAATTACACCATGGCAACCACAAGAACAATTGCCCTTCGTGAAAAATACCTATAATATAACCGAGAATCGAATCCGGGACCTTTAGACAAGTAGCAAGAATCACTGACAAATTTGACACATTAGATTAGTCTGTAGCATGTCTGTCTGTTGAGCTAAGGGTCCCGGATACGATTCCCAGCGTGGCTGAAAAATTTATTATGGGTGAAATGCGGGTTTACCCTTTCGCATTGATAAATTGACTGCCCGGGACTGGATGTTGTGCCTGTTCTAGTCTTAAGATAGATTATAAGGAAGGCCTAGCAATCCGGTGATGGAAAATATATGGCTTGAATAAAAAAACTTACCCAGGACACAGGCTGGAAACAGTAATGGATGTAAAAAAAATATCATCACTGGATCTTTATTAAATTTTGTTGTATAAAAAATATATATTCTTAAACGGTTTCACTTGTCTCAAATATTTTGTTTTTTTAAGTGTTAAAATGTTCGAAAAAAAAGTATTTTTAAAATAGAGCTACTCCCCAAGTAGCGAATAATTACCCTGAGCACTGGAATATTTCTTAATGCTGAATAGCTCAGTGCTATATTTTCTTCCAATTCTATTATTTCTGCCAGTCAAATGAGACCAGTGGAAAAACTAGCCGCCTACCCAGCTTATAAAAGCTATAATAGTAGTACCAACCTCATAGAAGTAGAATTCGGCTACCCATGACAGACGAATACATCGTATGGATTGTCACGCTTCACTATCCATACGACGATAAGACAGTAAAATATATTTTTGTACAAAACTGAAAAATAATATACTAGTAGTTCTGTAAAAAAACTGTATACAAATATAAAATAACATATAACAACAACATTGGTGCTGTGAGCTAAAGGTCCTGGATTTGATTCCTGTGTCCAGGTGTCATTTTTAAACAATATTTAATTAATTTGAAAGAGATAATTTGAGGATAATTTAAATGTTTTAGGATTGTAAAAACTGTCATTCCTATGATAAATACTGCTGTGTAAGATATTTCCTTAAAGAAAATGGCACCCATGTCCTCCAAGATAATAATTAAATAAAATGTTCTCTTTCGTTTTAAAGGTGGTATAATGGAGAGAAAGTTTGTCTCAATGAATCGAGCGCGCCCTCTCATCGCTAACTCACCTATCTGTAATTCTTGTGCAGATTGCTTGACAGAGTTTATCTCTCTAACCCTTCACCCCCACCCCCCCATGTCTAGTACAATCTCACCGAAACTCCAATCTTACTAATGTATTCACTCGCCTTTCTTTCCACCCCCCGCCAACCCCTGGTAACTTGTAGTTCAGAGATAGGATTTGGAAGTGAAATGAGCAGCATCTCGCGTTACTAACCATCTGATGATATTCGGAACAAAACATGGATGGTCCTGTTTCTTCTGGCCGGGAAAGAAAGGGCATGTTTTAGGGCAAGGGGGAAATTATTAGGTTTGGAAGGGTTGGGGGAGGGGTTGGTTTGAATTGGGAAAAGCCCGCACTTACGCTGCTATCTTTTATACCTTGTTTCCACAAAACATAAAATATATTTGGAGCTTGTGGCAAAACAATACATTGGGAAACCAGTAGTCTATATTTTTATTACCGTGTATTACTACCCGTACGGGTTATATGTTCAATCAGTAATTACGCTAATGGGCTATATTTATAGGAAGTGTACCCGCATTTGAGTGGAAGAAGAGTGGAAAACCATTCTGAAAATAAACACCCTCAGTACACCTAATTGAGATTCAAACCTCTATCTCCTCGTCATTGGCAGTCTACTGTGAAAGTAGCACCTTAGACCATGTGGCCACCGAGGTGAGCGTGATCTATTTAATTTGAAAGTTAAGTTAAGCTAGTAAAACAATGATTTGTGTGAATATATATTCTTTTTTTGGAAATAATTAGTTATTATTTGATTATTTTGTGTGGACTACGTCTTGCTACCCATTTGGGCTATGCACGTATTTACACTTAGGAGGTAGGAATGAGAAAGGTAGAATTTATAGGTCTTGTACCCACATTTGCGGGGAGGTAGAGTTATTTATGGAAGCAAACTTCAATACATGTTAACGGGATTCGAACCCCATAACTGGAATTCCAGTCTATTGCGAGGGGTGCCACCTTGTATTTTAAAATATAATTTAACAGGCTCCTTGGTGACCTGGTGGTCTAGGGGTAAGGTGTCGGACTTCTGAGCTGGCGTCCGGGGTTTAATCCTCGGTCCCGGCACAGATTTATCTGATTACAAGATGTGTATTAATCACAACTTGTGAATGTGAGGAATGCCAGGCCTCCACCGTGGTTCGAATTCCACGTTAAACTGTAGGTCCTCCATTTCACCTCACAATCACCCTACCATTACACATTAGCGTAAGTGCGTATAACCCGAACGGGTAGTAAGACGCGGTGCTAATAATAATAATAATAATAATAATAATAATAATAATAATAATAATAATAATAATAATAACAGGCTCTTTATCGGTAACCTTTTTTTTTCTTTAATAATCATGTTTTATTAGCTACTGTTAGTTGTCAAGTTATTTATAATATATTGTATTTTACTATAATTCTTTTAATGGAAAGTACTCTGTTCAAAAAATATTTACAACGCATTAATAGGCTTATAATAAATAACTAAATAACTTTCCAGTTTATTTAAAACAAAGTTTTTTTTAACTGTGTCAGTTTTTTAAAACATAGCAAATATTTCTTCAATATTTATATCAGTCGTATTTACAGTAAATTAATGTACAGTACATGTCCTGGTAAAATGACATGCCAATAATAAATAACATTTAACACTATGGAACTGACAAAGTATTTTTACTGCATTAATTATTCTAAACAATAGCAGTGTTGAGAAATAAATCCATCTATTCTTTGTGATACATTTATTGGTGATCTAATATTCACTTTAACAATTTAAAAATAATTATTGCTTTATCCTCATCCATTCATCCATCATCATATATTCCTAAAACAGTTATTCTGTTACACCTGGTTGTTTGTGTTTGAGTAGGACAGCAGCATCGGCACAGTGAAAGATCTTTTAAATATTTACTGACTTCACACATACTTATTTAACGGCTCACTGAACGTCTGGGCTATCGATATAATTACACTAATGAGATAAGGTTGGGAAATATAATGCTTACAGGAAGGAATTATATCACTACTCGACTTACAAGCTATACCCTGATTTCCATAAAAAGCTCGCTTTGCAGTCAACATTGAAAACATTTTACTTTTTTTTTTGATCACCACATTTCACTACCTGTTCGGGCTATACGCTTATGTTCTATTTCCGCTAGTGTTTTAGGGATTAATAAGGCTATATTTATAGGAATTGTACCCGCATTTGGATGGAGGGAGTGTGGTAAACATTAAGAAAATCTCAGCACACCTGACCAAGATTCAAACCTCAATCTCCCTTCCATCGGCAATCTAGTCTACTGCGAGAGTTGCGCGTTAGACCACGCGACCACCGAAGCAGGTTTTACTATATTATTATTATTATTATTATTATTATTATTAATATAATTTATCGGTATTGATAATATCTATCGACGGTGACATCTGCAGATCACATAACTTGATGTATGAGTACTTGAAAGTAGGTATAGTTACTTTTATATCTGTCAAATAAAGGACTTCCTATGAAAATCAGGGTATAACTCAACTCTAGAACAGGAGCAAGACCCATTCCCCCGGCCGTCAATTCATCACTGTGAAAAGGGAAGCAATTATTTCAAAATGGATACATTTGTCAGTCGTGCCAGGGATTGAGTCAGTAGACAGACGTGCTACCGAGGGAGCTAAGGTATCAGACATCCAACAATCCAAGAGTACTATTACTTCCACGGACCACAGACAGGGATACACCAGATCCTCAGACTTACAGAAGTTTCACTGTGTTCCGTGAGACAGGTTGGGTCCATCAACACTGGGGTTCGCTAGTGTCAATGCTCATTGATAAAGGCACTTTCAAATGTTCAATTGTTAAACGACTAACTTTTAACATGTTTGTCTTAGAGGAACCATCATAATCGTAATATGCAGCCTGCGTAAGCTCTTTGTGGGATTGGATTATGGAGAGAGGGGTATGGTCGCTACCTGAACCCTAACTTTGTGGAAGCCTGCTGATTGATATATTTGTGTCCTCTCACTAATGAAACCATGTTTAAAAAGAACTTAAAAAAAGTCCTTTATGGCTTTATGGCTATACTCAAGCTATTTTAACCTGGAGGCTGAGGGTCTAATGTATGTTTGTCTGTGTCCCTGACCCTCTTCGGTGGATGTATGGTCTAAGGCACAAGTTTTTAAACCATGGGGTACGACCTCACGAGGTCGCTAAAGAAATTATTAGGGTTGAAGCAAACATTTATAAACATGAGTAAATCAAATGTTACTATAGAACTATTGAGATTATAGTACACTACAACCTTTCATTATATATATATATATTTTATCTAGTCCCTTCAGTGGCTGAATGGTCAAAGGTGTTAGTCTCATGTTAGGCTGGTCTGCTGATGACGAGGAGATCGTGTTTAGAATCTGGGACGGATGTACTTAAGGTGGTATTTCCTAAATGGTTTCCTATTCTACCTCTATGAAAATACAGGCACACTTCCTATAAAATTCAGCCTTTCTCATTCCTAAAATATTAGCATAATTATTGCATAAGCATTTTGCCAAAATGAGTAGTAAAACGCGGTGATAAAAAAAAGTACTATTACAATTATTTCAAATCGAAGTAGAATTAGTTAGAACCCTTGTGCTAACACGACCTTTCACGGGCTCCATGGTGTAGTGGCTAGGGCAACTGGCTGTGAGCCTAGGAGTCTCGGTTTAGATTCCCGGCTGGTACCTTGGGTAATTTTATCTTAAGGGAAATTATCCCAGGGTTAGGATAATTGGGCTTAAGTTAGGTTAAGACTCATACCGGTTCCATAACTTCAAAATAACTATCATCACATCATCTAATTGCCGATATGACGTGTAGACAACTTCCTATGGTGAACCATGGACAACTTTCTGTGCCACCAGAGCGGCTAGTTGTCTTCAAAGGTGACTAAACCTGGATGTTATGTTTCCGGTTAGTAATGCCATAAGAAAAAAACCATATATATAACTATAAATTACCAATAAAATTTATCTTATTAATTGATATAGTAAATTAGTAACTAAAAAACAAATGTATTTTGGATCACAAATTTATAAACGCCTTAGGGTGGCAAAAGGTGTGTGTCTGAGTTGCCATCTACAGAATTGCTTATTACTTTTTTTTGTACGTAATATTACTAAAGGTTGTTTCGCAATTATCTTTATTAGATGTGTTTTAAAATTATTACAAAATTCATTGACATGTTCAATGGAACCTCAATTTATTTCACGCATACAATTCTTTCACAAAAAAAAAACAACCTATTAAGGAGGTCACTGGCGTGCTGAGACTCGTTGGAAACGTTCAAAAATTCCACCTTATTTACGTAGTGGTTTGTAATTCCAAAATAAGGGTCGCTCTAAAATGTAGGTGAAATGTATCATCATGTATTTGTGTATACTTTTTTAGTAATTATATATATATATTTTAAATATCATGTTAAGGTAAGATTAAATCTGTTCAGCGACATTTTTCGCAAAATTTTGCTGTTTTAAAAACCAAGAAATGGTTTGAAACATAGATATAAACTTTCTTAAACAAATAAAGTTAATTTTTAATAGGGTGACACTATAAGATTCTATGATAATAGAGGATTTAATATAGTGCTCTTGACACACACAAAACTTATTGTAGTGCGAGGATATTTAATTTAATTTAGACGGTGAACTTAGCATTTGTACACTATCAAACCATTTTGCTCTACTTGTCACAATTAGACTAATGAGTTTAATAATAATATACACGATCTGTGATAGGTCGCTGATGCCCTTGACCTATGGTTGGCCTGTCTCATCATTCAGTCAAAACATAAAGTGAAAAACTGTAAATGCTTCAATTATGTTTCCTGTTTAAAGTTCATAATATATTCTGAACAAATTTGTATTTCGACATTTCCAAAAATTCTCATTTATCTAATATTTATTCTATTTTGTCACGTGATAAAAAAGTTTAATTATCTTAGTTTAAATCCTCTCGGAACAATGTTTTTGTAAAGCAGTGTATAAGATAATTGGTGCCCTTGCCTAAAATGTCAGCGAAATGGTTAGTATTATATCAAGTCTTTCAAGGCTCTTCACGAAACATGTCTGTTAACATGAAAACTACCAATTTAAAGCAAAGCTAAAAGAGGAAGAAAAGGAGGGGGTGCGAGGTGGAGGGACGAGAGGTTTTATGAAAAGTTGCCACATCAAGTTGTGCTTGAGGGCAACGAAAAGGGTTAAATAAAATAACTTTTAACTACCCCCGTTCTCCGTCCCACACTTCTAGAGCTCATTCGTACCATTTTCCTTTCTTTTCGTACCCTTATTCTACAAGAATTTAGGTGTGACGCGTGAGGGGGGAGGAAAAAAAAAGGAAATCGAGAGGGAAATGAAAAGTGAGATGCTGGGAGATAGAAGAGAAGTGTTGAAAAGAGTAAAACAAATAGAACAGATTACTCGCAAGTACTTTATTCTAGTACCAAACAGAAAACATCGGGTGTTAAAGAAGTTGGATTTCTTTTAAGTTATTTACAGGTCTACCAGAATTGCAATTTTTGGGTTAGTCTAACGAGAAACGATAGCTCAAAAGACTAGTGCCAAATAAAGATTAAGAATTTTCTTTAGAAGATACAATAAAATATTTACTTATTTCCGATTGACTTAAATTTAGTAATAATATTTAGCACCGCGTCTTACTACCCGTTCGGGTTATACGCTTAAGTACTAATTATGCTAATGGATTAGGAATTGGGAGGGTTGAATTTAGAGGAAGTGAACCCGCATTTGCGTGGTGGGAGAGTGGAAAACCATTTAGGAAAAACCACCCCCAGTTTACCCGACCGAGATTCGAACCTCGATTTCCCCGTCCTCGGCGGTCGAGCTTAACATGCCTAGCGGGTTAGCCAACTACGCCACCGAGGCGGGTTTAAATTTAGTAAGGAGGCCACCTACTTGAGCGCTGAGGCGTATTTCAAACGTTCAAAAATCTCACAAAACTTAAGAAAAGGTGTGTTATTTAAAAATATTGTTCATTATAAAATGTAGGTGAAAGGTATCAACGTGTTCATATAGGAGTAAAAACTTTAAATTTTACACTTTAAAAATAAAAATAAATAAATAAATGAAAAGTAAAAGAAGCTAGTTTTCAGTGATGCTTTATGAGTATGGTTTGAGATTAAAGTGAGTTGTCATAAACATAGATCTAGGTTTTAACAAACAAATAAAGTCAATATTGATTATGCTCACAACGTAAGACTCTATGATAATTGAGTTTTGAAATAGTTTTTTTTATCACTGGTTGATGTTGTACGTACAGGTGATAATTTCTCTAATGTGGTAGGGTTGAGGAGGGAAGCATTTTAGAGGTAATCTACTCACATATGCGTGGAAAGAGAGTGGAAAACCAGGCATTATAAGTAGACTCAACCAAGATTCGAGTCCTGATCTCCCCGTCATCAGCAAGCTGGTCTAGCACGGTAATGACACCTTAGACCATTCGGCCACTGAAGTGGGTATTGCTGAGTTAGGGATTTTTAAGTCTAGGAACTACCATTCCAATTATAATTATTAAAATATAAGGATGTTTTCCTTCAAGTAGGTGTATTCTTATATTAAAGACATAAACTAAAGGAAAATTACAAAAATTAAAAATATAAATGTCATAAAAACAATAATCTTGATTAGAGATACATGGGTTTATCATTAAATTTATTTCATGGAAAGTAAAACAAGTTTATAATGAAAGTAAAGTTTAAAATAAATTATATTTGATTAGGGATATTTTGTTTTCAAAGTTAACAAAAGTCTGAAAAAACAAGTAAGATAAAATTGAAACATTTACGTTGATCTTGTTATAAAAATAGTCCTATTCTTTCGCATAAGTCAAATATTTAATAGCGTGCTTCAATCATTGCCTGGTTTAAGGCGTCAATCTCCCAATAGACTAGATTGCCGATCAGAGGGATAGCAGGGATCAAATTCTGGTCGGGTGCACTGCGGGTGGTTTTCTCTAAATTGTTTACCACTATCCACCCATGCAAATGCGGGTAAACTTCCCCTAAATTAAACCTTTCTTATTCCTAACTCACTAGCTCGATTCGTACATAAGCGTATAAACTGGTTAGGTAGTAAGACATGGCAATAAAAGTAAAAACACTTTAACGGAAAAATCAAAAGCACTTTCACCTTCCACCGAAATTTTTGAGGGGTTGGAGCCTTTAATCTTTGATAATATATGTTTGTACCTACTGAAAATACACATATAAGGAGTTCGAAAATACATACATAAGGTGGTCGAAAAAGGCTTGTTTCCCGAACTAGTCAGATACTTATATTATAAGGCGGATCATGCATATTCCGTCTCAACTTTTGGAATTTTTCTAAGCTATAAAATATTTTATCATAATATGGACCCATTCACCTCCATTTAAGAATTACTATATTTTGAAATAGTAAACTTCTTCTTAAATAATGTGTTAATTTTAAAGGTCTGTAATGAATCTCAACGTTCGAGTAGAAGCTTCCTTGAGTCTAACTTGACTGCATACCAAATGTAAATCGGTCAGAAAGAAGTTTTTGATACAGCTTCCTGCTAGAATTCCCAACATTTATTTGGCAATAAAAAACAGCTTTTTAGCTAGTGACCGGGACTCGAATCCTTGTCATGAGCAGTCTAGTCTAACACAAGAGTGAAGCCTAAGAGCATTCGGTGCTTACTAATAGATTTTATAGTGACTTTATTGTCTAATTGAGGTTATTGAAATAGCTATAGTAATTAACTCACCTCTGATTTTTTTTCTTTGTACCGGTGAATTAAATTTAATAATAAAACGGGATTTTTAAAAGTAAGGCAAGTTAAAAATAGAAGTAAACGTGACCACACAGCCGTTAGTACTTTCTCATCAGGAGCAGATTTACAACTCTGCCGCCCATAGGAACTACTTCATTTGCCGCCCACTTTTACTACATTACCTTTCTTACCTTCTAAATAACCGTCCCCCCTCCCCCCAAACTTTCATACACAGACACATATATACCAATTATACGAGTGCTATATGTGAAATGACAGATAAAAAATACTTACATTATTTTATTATTTATCATAGTGAGGTTTTAAAAGTAGTAAAAATCTAAGCAAAGACTTAAAAAATTGAAATAAACACTCTTACACTACCACAACACATACATTCAAATATTATATAATTTAAAAATATACAAGTCTACATTAGTAGACTTTAGAACATGTTACTATAGATAAAATCCACCTCCTTTTCTCATATTGTCTAGTGTATTTAACATATTAAAAAATAGACTGTCAGTAAACCACCCTTAAATAAATTTAATCCATAAACACAAATATAGTATTTTGAGCAGCTTAAAGACATTTATAAAAAAATTCAGTTTTACAAAATACTCATCTACTCAAAACAACCAATTGTTTTATAGGTAGAATCAAAATTAGGATTGAACCTTTAAGTATGATCATAAACCATCTAAATATCAAGCTTCAATAAAATCCACCAAAGACTTGACTTTAGCACCAGGAACAGACAGACATTCAGATGGACAGACAGAATATAAGACTCACATGTTTGATTCGAGAGCACATAAGATGTCAAAAGCCATCATAATCTCAAAGCTTTACATTTTCACAATTACAATACTAAGAAATGGTACGGTGCACCGTACTGACTTTCTCTAGTTTTTATCTTAAAATAGACATTTACTAAAATTCCGTAAGATTTGTAAAACGAAATAATAGGGCTATGCATTGCTGTAGAAACACTACATAAATATAATAAATTATATAATATACACTGTTACTTACTCTATAGCATTAGGAACTAGGAACACTCTTATAGAAATTTGAGAAAAGAGAAACATCTTTGTCCACCAAAGAGCATAAGCATCAAATTCATGCTCAAAGACCTGAATTAAAAAGATTATATATTTGTTTATAGCTCAGAAATTATTTGTTTTATAAAGATATATTTCAAATAAAAGATTTGTATTTTTACTATTACTACAACTCTAAGATTATATTTTGTATCTCAAATAGTTGAGGAGAAATTGCCAAAATTGTAAAATTTCCCTCATGTACCCCCAAAGTAATTTTCATGAGAAAATGAGAATTTCCATTTTAAACAATGTGTTGGATATAAAATTTGATCAAAGTCGTTAGAGTGAATTTCGAGAAAAAAAAATTGTTTTCCTATTTTAGGAACAAAATAACTTACCATTGTAAAGTTGTGTTACTATTAAAAATATAAATCTTTTATCAAAATATATTTTTATAAAACCAATAATTTCTTAGCTATTAGCAAAAATATATACTTTTTAATTCAGGTCTTTTAAAATGAATTTGATTCTTATGCTCTTTGGTGGACAAAGATGTTTCTATAAGTGTTCCTAGTTCCAAATATAATAGAGTAAGTAAACAGTGTATATTATTTCATTTAAGATCTTTGGGTGTAATACTTCAATAACAATATATAGACATATTTTTTCGTTTCGCAAATCTTATGAGTTTTTAGTGAATATCTATTTTAAGATAAAAGCGGGAGAAAGTTTGTGCTGTGTTCCATACCATTTATTTTTATCACTGCGTCTTACTCCAATTTCAGGTTGTACATATATATGATAATTACTCTAATGGGGTATGAATGAGGAAGAAAGTGCTTAAGATGTAATCCACCCACATTTGCATGGAAGGAAAAGTGGGAAACCATTTAGGAAAAACCAACCTCAGTAGACCCAACAGGGATTTGAACCTCGATCTCTCCATCATCATTGAAACAGTACAACATGAAAGTGACGCCTTAAACAGTTCAGCCAATAAAGAGGGTTCTAGAATAATGAATGATTTACGGCCGCTTAACCTCTCACAACAAAGATTCAAACTCTTTGTGTGTACAGTAAAAAGTAATAAAATCTAGAAAAAACTTTAATAATGACTGTCACACTTCTCTAAAATCATGAGCTTAAGGGATATTTTTAAAAAAATCTATTTTGTGTTTTAATTTTTGCAGTATTTCTTAATGTCCTCAACCACCTACCTACCACCCAATAATTAATGTCACATTCTATTTTAAAAATGTTATAAACATAATGGGCTCTTCAAAAAAAAAGTAGGACCTCAAAAATCATGAGGGTCCAGGGCCTCTAAATTCCTTAAGACGGTCCTCTGTATAAAATATGAAGATGCAATGGCAAAACATGTAAAACTGTCACACAGAGACAGATCCGGTCAACTGGCCACTGCCATCCGTGCGGTTGTGAACTGGTCACTGGAGAGACTGGGCACCACGGTCACTTTTTTTAAAAGTGTTATAATTGCAAGTTTATGTTAGGTTAAATTTATCTATACGTGGTTTATTTTGCGAAAAATTCTTATTTTTCATGATTTTGTGTTATAAACATTTTTTCAAAATCTTATAATATCAAATAGTCTAACTTTATAAATATAGGCCTACACAAATTAAATTTCTTCTGTTATTAATTTTTTAAACAATTTAAAAAATGATTATTTAATTAAAAAACAATTATTACGTTTTTACACTGGCACCCAGTTGTCTTGGCACTCAGTCTTACCAGTACCCAGTTTGCAAGCGCCCATTTGCCGCACCCGGTTGGCGGTACCCAGATGGTGGTGCCCGGTCCCGAACACCTCAAAAGGTCTGCCTTAGACCAATCGACTACCGAACTGGGTCCATTAAATCTTATTATTCTCCTTAGGTGTTATTTTATTCAGATGCACTAAACCTGTTTTCCTCTTTGTTTCGATGAACGAGTTAGTAATAAGGTTATTTTTAATCTTTACGTACACGTCTTACTGTTCATCCAGGCTATTCACATATTTACACTAATAGAGTAGGGATTAAGAAGGCATATTTTAGGGGAAATGAACATGTATTTGCGTGTAATGAAAGTGGGAGAGCAGTTCGTAAAAACACTCTCAGTCCACCAAACAGGTATACGAGCCTTGACTTTCTCGTCACCGGAAAACCAAATTAGACGAGACGTGTCCACCAATGAAAGTAAATTCTGTTATCCCTACTTTTGTTTTGGTTAGTAAATTTAAAAATGTTATATCAGACTATAAAAATAAATATTGCAGACTATTGTATTTATCATTCAACTTATTAATAAGTAGAGAAAAAGTCTTGGTTTGGCCACACTCACTATGTAGGGATTGTTTAATGAAGAGGATCATGGAGAGGAAGATAGAGGGAAAAATAGGAAGATAAAGGTTTGGAATACTAGCAGATATCAAGGAAGGAAGAAGCTACAATAGTAAGAGAGAAGACGCTCAGGACCGAAGAAAATTGAAGATGTCCAGTTGATACCTGCCTCAGGACAGATTCACAGAAGAAGTAAATATTAATCAGGATTGAACTTTGTAACATTTCATAAACTTTAAAAATATGTATCATTAAACAAATAATAGATCTAAATATTCATAAAACTAGCAGCGCTTATTGATAAGTGATTTTCAGATCTTCACAGTATTTATAATTATAATTGGTTTCTGAACTTATTTGATTTTATTCAATCTCTGGAGACATATAGTAAAATAATTTCATAAACATGATCAAATAGTTTTATTTTAACTTAATAAGTAAATCCATAGAGCACCACTTCAACCAAATACATTTTTTTACAATAAGTTAATTCTTAAATTTGAACGTTCACAAAATTGACTTACTTGAAGAACGTTGAGGTGTTTTAGAAATAAATATATCTAAGGTGTTTAAAATATTTAACACTATGAACATTCTCTTAAAATATTTATTTTATATTAACCACTCAGCCGGGCTATCCACATTTCCACCAAACGGCTGAGAAAGAAGTAGGTTGAATTTTAGAGGTAATGTACACAAATTTGCGTTGTGTGTGAGTGAGAAACTATTTATGAAATAATACCCTTCCAACCTCTAGTGGGGACTCAAACCCCTACCTCCCCATCACTATCAAACCAGACCAAACGAGGTTGAACCCTTGGCCCATGTGCCCACTGACATGATCTTATGTACAGTACTTGTTCGAGTTTTAAAATGAGCTTTCAGATTGAACACCTCTGTGATCTAGTGGTTAGAACTCCTGGCTACAGATACAGATATCCCAGGTTTGATCCCTGGCAATTCTAGATTTCTGTAAAGCAGTGGGTCTGGAACGAGGTCAACTAAGCCTCTCGAGGAGAAATGAAGAGCTACTTGAATAAAAAAAAAGCAGTAGATTCGGTCTAGAAAACTGATATTAGCAGCCGAAAGGTTCTTTGGGCAGACCACATAACACCCTCTATCCGCGAAAGTTGATACTATCTTTATCAACAGATGGTGGCCGCTAGGTTCGTGTGTCATTATTGCGTGCTGATTCCATGGAGTTTTTAAGATTGAATAAAGTTAAATTGTAAAAACTTTTATTCGTATCAATTAGAAAACAAAATGTGTGTGTGTTTTACCTTTTATAATATTGACATAATTTCCAACACTTAAATTGACTTCGATAGTCAAAGCAACGCTTTACAACGTAATTCAACTTAGATCTATTTTTGGAGAACATTTTAATTTTTTAATAAGAATCGTTTAAGAATATTTATAAATAAAATTCAATTTTTAGTGAAATTAGGTCATACAAGTTGTATTAAATTAACATGAAAGACATAAATGTGTAGTATAATATAATATATATGCACAATATTGTATTGATATTTTAAAGAAATTGGTAATATTAATTACAAATTATGATACTTTATAATTGTGAATGACTTGAGATTATAACAAACATCACACAGCAGGGAATACTCAATTACATAGTTTTAATATCTGGTAAATATGTTATTTCATAATTATTCTTTTTTTGATATTATAATTTATTAATCTTCACTAACTTTGCATGTTATACCACATTGGCTAACGCATTGTGTTCTAGCCATGATTTCATTTGGTGTGTTTATTCTTTTCCACTAGACCTGAGGATGATGCCGTCGTAGTATCGAAAAATGTATAAATAACGTTGTAGCACTTGCAGCAGTAACCAAGGAACAGGGAAATACAGATAAGAAAGAAATTCAATTTTTATATTCTTTCAAATTTAATAGCTTGTTCTGTCAATTCTCAAAATGATACAGAAATACGAAATATTCATGATCACATCACCCTTTGTGTTTAAAAATATAGTTTTAAGTATAACTTTGACTCAAATATCTACAATTTGAATATGTACTGAATTTTTAGATGTTTGTTATAATTTCAAGACATTCATAATTATAAAGTATCATAACTTGTAATTAATATTACCAATTTCTTTCAAATATCAATCAAATATTGTGCATTTATATTATATTATATTACACATTTATTTCTTTCATGTTAATTTAATACAACTGGTACAACCTAATTTCACTAAAAATTGAATTTTATTTATAAATATTAGATTTATTTGTTAAGTTATTATTTTATTATGGTTTTTAATATTATTATTATTATTATTATTATTATTATTATTATTATTATTATTATTATTATTATTATTACATACTTTGTCATCACAGATACCCCAAAACACACAAGTATTACGTAGGCACCTTAGGGGGGTTCAAACTTTGCTTATTTTTGCTGACAAGGGGGTTAAGGGGGCTCAGAACAATTCTTATGCAAGACAGAGAAAGATGGGCAAGGTTGAGGAAGGATGCATTGCAAGCTACTTGGACTTCAGGCAGCAATGAAGATGCTGAGTGGCTAATTGAAGAGAGGAGTGGATTGGAGAGGCCTTAAGCCAAAGCTTGAGTGACCTAGCCCCCCAAATAGAAACATAATAAATGAAAGTGTTCATACGTGGATTCAATGACCTTGGTCATCGGATTAAATGAGTTTAGGGTGGTTTTTTATAAATATAATATTAATGTATTTACTAATAATACTTTTTTATAACTTCAATTGAAGGTAAATTAAAATTTTATAATGTTATAACTTGTATTAATTTTACCTGTTCAATAAATTTAATTTAAATGTATACCAGTGTTAATTGTCAATTATTTTGCAATATTAATTTACACCTCTATGTTAATAACTACCAGAAAGTTATAAATTGAATAAATATTTAATTTTTTTTAATCATCGCGTCTAACTACCTGTTCAGGCTATAAGCAAATTGGTATATAAAAAAAAAGAATAGTTATTCATGTGAACAAATTTAAAAAGTTGACAAATCTTACTTAAGCAATAGGGGGAGGGTCAGGCATTTGCTTATTTTTGTTTACAGGAGGGGGGGATGGGTTAAAAATTGCCAAAAATTTGCTTACGTAATACTTGAACGCCCCCTTAGCTCAATCAATAGCCTGTCTACTGAGATAAGGGTCTTGGGTTCGATTTCCGGCATGACCGTAAGATTTATCATTGATTAAATGTGGGTCTACTCTTTCACAGTGATGAATTAACGGCCGGGGACTGGATGTTGTGCCTGTCCTAGTCTTAAGTTAGATTATAAAACAAATGAAGCTACGATAGGCCTAGCAAGCAGGTAGTGGAAAAATATATGACTTGAATAAAAAAACTGACCCGGACCATACATTGGCTGGAGACAGTAAAGTATGTAAAAAAAGACGTCCCCGAAAGGACCATTTCCCCGAGTTGGAAGCCTTCTTCCATTCAGTTATTTGAGGGCAGCTTATTTATCGACGACCCAATTTAAGCTACTCAGCATATATTATGTATCATTGAGTCATCACTCAGAAATGTATTTGGGCTGGGAGTGGGGAAGAAGGAACAAGAGGGTTGGGAGTGGGGGATGACGGGGGTGCTACTTTATGTTCGGTTTCTATTTTCCCTACTTCTCCTTCCATTCTCCATCTCTTACTCCTAAAAACTATTGCAAGCAGACCAAATTACAGGCTTCAATCAAGCTACCCCCCTCTTACTGCCACCCCATCATACCTCCCTACATGTTGCTATGGGAACCACACATAATGATCTTCGACCAGTAGAGGGTACCCACACCTCTCTAACCTCCCAACCCTCCCCTTTCCACCCCTCTTGGCTTACGTCACTTCTAGCAGAGAAATCCCTCTTTCTGGTCTCCGGGCTGGTGGTCATACGTGGCTGGTTGCGTCACATCAAGGCGCCAACCCGCATTGGTGAGGCGGAGCAACACACAGGCTTGGACAGTTACGACAGTTGACTTCTGGAACTAGTCAACGATTACAAAAAAAATTTTTTTGGGCATCATTGCTTGCTTAGGGATATTCAACAAATTATACACTGATGGTATCTTCGTGTAAAAAGATAGTCAAACCATAAAAAAAATAGCCCTGTCGAGATCCGAGCTCCAATCTCTCAGTCACTTGAAATCCAGAACAAATGAGGTTGCTGCCTTAATTCAGGTGCCCACCAATGCGGGTAATATTCCGAGACTGGATTGTTCAGATGTTTAAAATTTATTTTTAATAAAATTAAATATTATCAAATAACTTTTAGATTATATCCTATTGTACGTTCATCAATGGAGCTTTAGGTTAAGCACACACTGAACTCTGAGCTATTGTAATAGTGCTACATTTGTTGGGGAGGCGGATAAGAGGTGTGCATGCATTGAAACTAAATTCTTAATTGTATTAGTGATTTTTTCGTTTCAACAAGGAGCTATTTACCCACTTCGGTGGCCACATGGTCTAGCGCTACTCTCGCATTGGGCTAGACTGACGATAGTGGGGAAATTGAGGTTTGAATCTAAGTCGGGTGTACTGATTTTTTCCAAAATAGTTTTTCACGATTCCTCCACGCAAATGCGGGTACACTTCATATAAATATAACCCTCCTAATCTCGAAAACCATTAGCGTAATTAGTATATAAGAGTATAATCCGAACATGTAGAAAGACACGGTGCTAAAAAGATGCTATTTAAAAAAAAAAGGATGAGCACACAACGGACCTTACAGATGCAACTAAGTTTTCACACAGATTATCAGAGTAAAATGGAAACTTGGCATGAAAAGCTGTTTTGTCTACACGCAATCGTTACCAAATACTTTTAAATTGCAACACATATTTGCTCTTGCTTTAGTGGTAAGATCAAACCAGTTTGTTAGATCGATTTGTAGACTTCTCGCTATTATATTCCCTTCATATTTCTATCAGTGTGTTCTTAGAAATTTGCTGGTACCTCACAACGTATACATGTTGGCGACAAACGAGATGAAAGATGTTCAAACCTATATTCAGTCTGATTTATATAGGAAGATATATTATATTTTTGACAGTTATACAAGTTATTAAAACAATCCAACACCAATACCCTGTCCGACACCTTAGTTCAGTCGGTATTGTGTCTGCCTACTGAACTAAGGGTCCCGGGTTTAATTCCCAGCATGGCTGAAAAATGTATCAATGGTGAAATGTGGGTTTACCCTTTCACAGTAATGAATAAACGGATGGGAACTGGATGTTATGCCTGTCCTAGTCTTACGTTAGTTGATAAGGAATATTAAGCTAAGACAAACCTATCAGGCCGGTAATGGGAAATATATGGCTTGAATAAAAAACTGAGCTATGCCACCTGGAAACAGTAATAGATGTAAAAAAAACCCACCAAGGCCAAACATCTCATGGCTCATTCAAATATTGTATTTTAAAATCCAACATTCCCCAGATACCACCCACAAGGTCTTAAGGGTGACGATAAGCTTGAAAATGACATAATTAAAGTGCCAGACCTATTTAGATATATAGTGACATAGTTAAGGAAACCTTTAGTAGTCATCTTAAAACCAGGGATATATTAACACTTACAAATATGGCAATACTGTGTGATAAGAACGACGATGTGATATTTACGTAGGTGAGGATGTTCTAAAACTACAGGTAGGTGAAGATGTTTGCTAATCTAGTATGGACTCCATCGATTGCGCTGAAGAAAAGGAAAGGGATAACTATCAAGTGGAGTTCCTCAACAGTCTTTCTCCCTCAGTTATATCTCCACACAAATTAATTTGAAAACAGTTGAAATAGTAATGTTGTTACGAACTCTGAATACCAAAAGAGGACTGTGTAGCGGAAACTCTCATAGAAATCGATAAGAAACCATTTAATTTCAGAAACCATCCTCACAGGTTCCTCCCAGGGCAACCCACCTTTTATTCCCAGGATAGATCTCGCACCTACCGATCCAAGCCTGCATTAAAACTTAAAATAAAAGTATTAAACTACGTAATGCAATTCAAATTAATAAATTGAAAAATGACACCTGGATACAAGAATCAAACCCAGGAATTTGGGCGTAGTGTGCCAGTGATAATTAAGCTATTCAAGGATCGTCCCATGCCCAGGATAATTCTTCACTCATAGCTTAAGGCATAGTCTGTGATGGACGTGTGATTATCATCTGCTAATAAGAGCTATCATTGATGCCACAGCCACCATTGACTCGGGCTGTGGCTTTGTGCTGTCAATAGTACCTACAAATATATTGTACATTCCAAGCGAATCAAGTTGGAAGAAAGAAATGCTATACAATTAAGTATATGAAAGGTGAAGCTTAGGGGATTAATGAATATAATTATGAAACCTGCAGGGCTATTATGACCATTCGATGCAAAGTTAGTTGCTACCGCTAGCTAGCTTCACTTACGAGGAAAAGATAGCGTTTGGGTTATTATGACCACCACACTTAGTATCGTCAGGTTGTTTTAGCTTCGACTTTGCTTCTAGCGTCAACGCACAGAATAAAATCAGTTTGCGTCAAAAGTTGGCAACACTTTTCCAAAGAATATTATCTTTTAAGAAGTTAGAGGCTAGAAATTAGGTAAATTTATTTCAATAATTCTGGTATTCATTACTGAACATTATTCATATGTTGTTTTTTTTCCCAAAAAGCTGAACACAAGTCACATTATTTTGTAAGAAACATTTAACCTAGCTTAATTTAATAAATCTCTTGCGTAATTCTGTTTGTCTACGATTTGAAATGAAAAAGTACTGGACCTACATTATTCAATACATACAACATATTTAGTCAAAAAATCATAATGTGAAATATGCATTCAAATAGTAATGTTACACTGGAAAATAAATTAATATGAGAAGTTTGCCAATAAAGAAACATTTTTTTTGGTAATATGTATGCTTTACGACCCAATGCTTTATTCTTTATATATTTGTGTTGATACTGGAACAAGTGTGACATATTCTATTTTCTAAAAATGATTTCAACAATTTATAATGTAGACTTATCCTTATATTTAGGCCTATTTTAATTTAAAATAACTTTATTTTATAATTAGAAAAATATCTGCATTATAAAACTTTGTCTCAAAAACAACATTTTTAAAATAGCAAATTAATATTTTGTATTTTTGTTTTCTTAGTAGGCCTATTTTAATACCGTTCTAGATTTTGTCAAGTCAAAAAGTGAAAGTTTAAAGATATAGGCTTACATTAAGGGGCTTTAAACTTTATTTTGTTTGATTGAGTTGAAGTTAAATAAAGAAAATCTCCTATCTATGTGGTACTCAACTTGAACATACATAGGCCTACTATGTGTTAATTTTGTTAATTTACAGTGTCTAAAAGGTTTTCACGTTCAAGATTGAATCAAATATGTTGTGTGAAGATTTTAGAAAATAAAACTAGTTATTTAAAGTTGATGAAAGCGTTCAAGAACGCCCAAAAATAGTGTTTACACTGAATATTTTCGACAACGGTCTGTCCATGTGTTTTACTCTATTAGGGTATACTTAGATGATAAAGATTGAGTTATAGAATTCGGATTTGAGTAGAGAGAGAGTGGGAAAACCTTTAGAAAAATAAAACCACTCATCAAACCCAGCTAGAATTCAAATCCCAACCTTCCGACCATTGGAAAATTAGACCAAAGAAACTCTGTGAGAGAATGTGAAACACACACAAAAGGCTTTGAGATTATTATATTGGGCTAATGAGATGGCAAGTTTAAATTAGGTAGCACAAAACACTTAATAAATTACAAAACCTAGCAAACATAGCCTCGTAACGCAAACCAAAGGACAAGTAAAATGTCTGAGCAACTTGGCGTCACTCTACTAGGACAATATTTGCTCTCGCAAGGACTTTGCTTTCGCAAAGTGGTCGGCCATAATAACTTTTGACGCAAAGTCTAGCATCTCTCTGCCAACGGTCGCAAATTCGTTTTGCGTCGTGGTTACAATAGCCCTGCTGGCGTATCTAAATCATCAACGAATAAAGTGAGCAATCACACTTGGAAACGGTCTTGAAAGTAAGGCCAGGCAGGACCTTTGGCTTAGCGTATTAATGTACTAATAATTATATTCATTCGTCCCCCAAGCTTCACCTTTCATACTTTCATATAATTCATTAATTTTATAGTGTTGCTTTCATCCGTTTAAATTAATAAATGAACAATATATAGAGAATTCACGCCATGAATCAATGTTTTGTCAAAACCTTTACAATATGTGACAAGTGAATTTTTACTTTCTCTCTATCTTACAGGTAGAGAAAGTATGGTGATCGTCAAAAAAATCGAAATCGAGATTTTGATGAATTTTGACGTTTCATGTCTCCCTGAATCCGAAAAAGTGGTTTTTGAATTTCCGTCTGTCTGTACCTCCAACTAGAGCCTAAACTATTTTACCGATTGAGCTGAAACTTGATATCTAGGATTTTAATAGGGTTGCCCCGAGGGATTTTTGGAATTGGATATCTACCCCTAAAATTAAAGGTAGTTTACTGAAAGGAAAAAAGAGAAAAAGTCGATTTTATCAAAATCGGCTCTAACGATTTTGATTAAATTTCATTTATAAACATTAATAAATATTCCAAACAAAATGGCTACCCTCAATATTTCGGCAAAATGGCTTTAAGGGCTCCGGTCTGATGCGTCAATTAACATTTTTTATAATAGCTCCGAAACTATTTGAGATATGAAATTACTTAGCATTACAAATATGTATATATATTTATAATACAGATATTTTATCCGAAACATATTTTTATAAAATCAATAACTTTCAATCTATACGCAATTATATGAATTTTTTTAACTTTTTGGACATTAAAGTTTAAGTATTGCGACCGTAAAAAAAAACTAACCTGAAATGTTGATGGATGTCGACGTCTCATGACCCCCCGAACCCTAAAAAATAGTCTTTGCAATGCCGTCTGTCTGTGTGTCTATAAAAACTTAAAATTAAGGGTAGTTTACTGAAGGGCGAAAAGAGAAAAATTTGGTTTTCTCAAAATCTGCTCAAACGATTTTGATTAAAATTCGTATCTAGGCGTTGATTAAGATTATAAATAAACTGGCTATTTTCATTTTCCTATGAAAATGATTTTTAGGGTACTTTACAGAAGCGTTAATTTCCGTATCTCCACAACTATTTGAGAAACTAAACAACTTATCATTGCAAAATTGTAGGACTATTAGAAATAAAAAACTTTTATTTGACATATATTTTTATAAAAGCAACAGTTTCTGAGATATTTGCAAATATATTAATACAATTTTGTGAGCTTTAGTTGTAAACATATACTACTTAAGTCTTAACGCAATAATTCTCCAATGCCATAGAGTAATTAAATATAAGTATCTAAAAAAGTATGTTATTTTTCCTTAAATCTCTTAGGAGAAATGTTTGCATAGCAATGATCTATCTCCATTTTAGACTCAATAGTCAATATTTACATTTTTTATTGGTCAAAATGTATAAATGAATAATTAAATATCAATGCGATGACTTGAAGATCTGCAACACCTTATAAAATGTTAAAACTTTAACCAGAAATCGAAATTTTAATACGAAGTGTTGACCCTTGTGGAAGACATTAAACTGTTTGAAATGTTCTTAGGTGGACAAAGATGCGCCTCTTTTTTCATTGATTAATTATATATCATTGTATATTATTTTATGCGTGTTCTTATGTGGAGTGGTGATGATACAATGTACATTATTCCGTTAAGAAATATTACGAGTTTATAGAAAGAGAGAGAAAGTCTGTGCGGTGCGCCGTACCATTTATTTTTAATATTAACCAAAACCTAGCTACGGACTTTTTGATGTGTTGTGTTTTGAATACTTTTTAATGAGTTATTTAACTTAGCATTTGTAGCACACAGGATATAAAACGAGTTTACAAGCTAACCGAATGAAGGTCAGTAGACCTACTCCTAATAATACTACTACAAACCTAGCTCTAGCGCGTGGATATTTACTATTGGATAACAGGACGATCTTCAAAAATAGTATGCATACATAACATTTTATTTGCCAGCACCATCTCGAATTGACCCAGGGTGTCCACAATATATTGTTAGCTACTCTATTAATCTTAGTATAATCGTCGGTTGTAGTCAGCCTCCCTTACCACTCGACTATGAGGATGAAGTTCCTATAGCAGGTATTCTCAACCAGTGTGCCATGGCACTTTGGGGTGCAACAAGATTTCAAGGGGAAGAAATATTAATAAAACATAAAAAAGAAAATATAAGGGAAAACTATTATTAAATATAAAAAAGAAAATATATAGAGAAATGTAGAAAAAATATTAATAAAATATAAAAAGAAAATATAAAGTCAAAATATTAGCACAAAATAATGAAAGTAAATAAACGGAATAAGGTTTTGTCTTTTAGTGTTTCTCTGAATTGACGTTTGACGGCACCCAATGCGAGACACCCCCCAACCTCCCCTCCGCCACATCCCGCTACACACACACTGAGCAACTCATGGTCTTGGATCTGTGCGCGTGCAGTATGTGTCATGGCTTGACGCCACTTTGCAACGAATTAACAAATTAGGGTCGGTTGAATATATGCAATACATCTAGACCACCCATTAAATCTAAAAACTACACTGGTGTTCACACGGTCTTAGGAGTCAGAATTGCAATACATTAGAATGCCGGCGTTGGGGTGGTTGAGGTTTGAACCTCGGTTGGGTGCGTCGAGGGTAATTCTCAACATATGAGCTATCATAATGGTTTTTCTATCCTCTCTCCCCAATAGTGCGTGTGTGATTTTTTTAACACAAACCTTACTACCTGTTCGGGTTATACGCTTATTTACTAACTATGCTAATGTTTTTAGGGATAAGGATGTTTAGAGAAAGTGTACCCATATTTGCGTGGTGAGGGAGTATAGAAAATTATTTTTAAATAACCAACCTAAGTATACCCGACCGAGATTGTAGCCTCAATCTCCCCGTCATAGACAGTCTAGTCTGCTGCGAGAGTAGCGTGTTAGACCACGCGGCCAACTAACGGGTAATCCTTGTGTACTTTCTATAATTCTCATTCATAATCCTTCAAATAATTCTTAAAGGGCTTCTTGAAGGAAAACATCCTCACACTGCGGTATTTCTTTCGGGAATGGTGGCTCTTGAATGTAAAACACTAAAACCATCTTCAATCATCTTAAAGTGTTCTGTTGTACTTCTTATTAAAAATTACTTTAGGTATTTGTTTATCACGATTTACTTTGATCTTGGAGCTGCCACATTTCATGTACAATTTCGTTGATAATTATCAAGCCTCACCTAGTCATGAGTTTCTTTTTAATATGTAATTTAAAAGTAGGGTTTCTTACGTCACCTTTCACGTCTCGACCCATCTCCAAGAGCAGATCAGCTAAATTAAACCGTATAGATCCCTCCCCGACCTACTGAGCCAGCGAGAAAGATTAATTAAACTAGAGTATTATAAAAGTTGATATTGTTACCGTTGCATGGCTAGACGGTACATTGTCAGTAGTTTAACTAAACCAACAGCTAATTTCCTTACTCCACTGTGAGTGCATAATATGTGTGGATGAACTCAGCAGGCTGAAGTATCTTGCTGCCAAGCACCTTGGGGAATCAGAAGAAATTTTATCTTATTTCTCACGTCCATTTAAGGGGCAGATGAAAGAAGCTTGTCTCGTAGTTAAAAGAACTAAAGTTGATACTGATATTGAGGCTTCTTTTAAAATTTCAAAGCTGAAATCCAAAATTATGAAACCTCAAACCATTATAAAAGGAAATGCTTGACCCTGCATATAATATTATAGTTGAACTAATACTTGGACAGAAATCTAGAGATCAGGTTTCGAGTGTTCCCCTATCTGACAGTACGATCAGCCATAAGATATCTGAGATGTTTTCCAATGTAAACAAAAAGTCATAATAAAATACTAAAACTTAAATTTCATTTAAAAATAGATACATCACTGTTTTTTTCACAGAGAAGTACTAGTTGCAAAAACTTGCGGTTAAGATTTGACCGAAGTTCTGAACCAGGTTGTCAAAATGGTAAATTTCATCACATCACACCTTAAAATGTAGTCTTTTGAAAAAATATGCCAGGAAATTAGCGCAGCTCACATCTCATTAGTATTTCACATTGATATAAGGTGGATATCTTGAATTCGTGTGCTGCTATGTAGATAAGGATTTTTCTGAAGGACAAAAGCATAACACATTATATGAGCTGCTCTATAATGATGATTGGTGTTTGGAACCTTCACACTTAGCAAATAATTTCAATAAGCTCAATGAATTAAATCTTTCAATGCAAGGGAAAATAGAGACGATAGTTTCCTCAACCAATAAAATCAAAGGCTTCAAGAGAAAATAATGTTTTTGTAAGTCTGCGGTTCTGACAGGGGATTTATCAAAATTTCTATCTTTTCTTCATCTGGCAGAAGATAATGACCTGAGAAAGCTGAAATATCTCATTCTCGACAACTTATAAATACAGCAAGATGCAATCAATATATACAGTACCTTCCATGTCTTTCCACCGAGAAGCTTGACTGGATTGTCTCACCATTTGAATTGGCAGGTATTGCAGAGAGGTCTGATGTTAGTGCTAGTGAACGAGACAAATTCATTGATCTCTGCTCTGATTACAAACTAAAAGTTAAGTTTGACAAGAAGAGTGAAACACAATTGGCAGTTCTTGGCTTGGACTAATGGAGGAATACCCTAACCTAGTGAGAAAAAAAACATACCTACTTTTGCCCTTCTCAACTTCCTATCCGTGTGAGCAACCCTTCTCAGCTATATAAACATGGGTGATAAGTGTGTTGCGTGTCAACCATTTGGCCAGATATCAAACTTTTGTGCTATAAGCATCAATCGCAAGTCCCACAGTAATAATATATTGTATTCTTACTGATTACTGTATTATTCCTTTCTAGTAGTATTATCTATTTTTAGTGATATCCCATTGTGATTCGCTAATGTTCTAGTTTATTAGTATCCAAAACTATTACTCTTTAACTATTTATATATTTTATTTAGTTTTTATTAGTTTAAATTGCAATTAAATCAGTAAGGAAGTAAGTAAAAAACATTTTTTTTAAAGTAAGCAATTCATTGAAACACTATTAATGGTTTAGAATGTTACTCTGATATATTCTACTTTGAATAAAAAATGTGAAAAACAAATTTTTTTACGAACATTTTAACAAGAGTGGCAGGAGATTCTAAGCCCTTCACAAAGGTACTACAAGCCTAGAAAGGTTTAGAATACCTGTCATATATACAGGATAACACCACAATAAAGTGCCGGAGTTCGTGTTTTATGGAATGATCATGTAAGCTTGGGCGAACTGTCTTTATAGTCTGCCATCCCTCTTCCAAACCGGCCATGTAGTATAGTGGTCAGAGAACCTGGCTACAAACCTAGAGGTACCGGGTTAGATTCCCCTGGTAGCATATAGGTTGATTTTCCCCGAAAGTTAAACTATCCCAACGGTCATCAGGATTATAGTTACTGTGGATTGACACGTTCTCTGAAAAACTAGCGCAGAACAGAAACGTAATCAAGTGACGAGCTCTAAGCTAATACCAAGATTTCCACCTTTTCGGCGTGAGCTATTCCGCTAGAGTTCAACTCATCTCTACTTTGTCCGCTCCGCTTGAGATGTTCGGCACAGTAGAACCAATCAAATCTCATAACTAATCATCTCAAATCAGTGCGCAAGCGTTTTTTAAAACGCATGCGCTCTACAGCCAGACGCAAGCAGACAGCCTTAATAGTCTTTGTGAGGAGATTTGAAATAACCCGTTAATGTAAAGCGTGTGCATCAGTGTATTGGATTGTTCCACGACACAGCGTTATAAATTGAAAACATCAATCAGGAGAATGATCTAAAATATACGTGTATCCACTAGAAAATAAAATATTTTGATAATCAGCTGTTTCTAGTTAGCGTTGCAATGCATCATGGGTCAGCTTACAGCGTGTTAATTGCTGATTCCCTCAAGCCGATTCTGCTTTCAATTTTCGGCGAACGTGTGAATCAAGCTTTAGACTTAAGTTAGGGTTATGAATTTCTACTGGTTCCACAGCCTCATACTCACTATCACCACTATCTCATCTTAACGGGACATGGAAAGGGCCTCGACGGAAAGGATGTACGATTAGTAGGCCTACATTCGGGTGTCACATGAGTAGCGGCACATTAGTACTGGTTAATCCTTCTATAAAACTGGCTAGGAGTGATGTATCCTAGACACTCATGTATATTTGTGTATATATAACTTGTATATACACAAATATACATGTGTATGTATTATATGTTTATGTGCTATTTATGTCTATATATACATTTCGTATGTATATATATGTATATACATACATTTCATATATATATCTACACAAATATACATATGCGTGTTTGGAATAGATCACTCGTAGCCCAGTTTTATAGAAAGATTAACCATTACTAATGTACTGCTACTCATGTGTAATATAGGCCTGCTAGTCTTACATCCTTTCCGTGAAGGTTCTTTCCAAGTCCCGTTGAGATGATAGATGTTATATATATATATATATATATTCCTCTTCTAGCCTTCTGCAACTTCCAGCACTCCCACGGAACGTGGGTTGCGTTATGTTCACTTTACAGGCGTATTTCAAACTCCACGATCTGGTCAAGCCCAGATGGTAAAAAATTATCTAAATAAGCAACTAATTACAAACTTATATAAAATCAAGCTTGAGAATATTTTATTTTTAGGGTTTGCATTTAGTTTCCTGACTATAAAAAAACGAACGTATTTAGATAAGTAGGCTTACCGAACTTAGTTTGAATTTATTGAGTGAAAATCATGTTTCTGATATCCCAATATATATCATTTGTTTCTATTATACGTTTAAGGGCAATAGTATTAAATATTATCAAGTTTTATTCATTTAAATAGAACAAACACATCAACAAGGATTTCAATTTTATCTCTTTTTGAAGAGGATCAGATTCAGCTTTAAATCAATAAATTGTTGGCAGTAATTAATCTCAGCTATCAATGATCATAACACAGACGTCATACAGACCGATAAAATGTGCTGCACGATAGGCCCATAAAATATCTTAAAACAGCATAATATATGCTATTCACAAAATACAAATTAAAAAGACTGGACTTCAAGGGAAATATCCTTACGCTGCAATATTTATCATGGTGACAGAGTTTTAATCATCCAAACCAATTCAACGCTCTTCAATAATCATCTTAACAATTTATGTTGTGATTCATTACAATTTCTTTTGATTTTTAAGAAGGGTAGATGGTTGTTTCTCACAATTTATCTTAATCTCATAATTGTGACATTTCGCACGAATGAACTTAAAAATCAACCTATTTTACTTTTTTAAAATTTGTTTTTAACTATAAAACATTTTGGCTTTTCATTTTAGCTTCAAAAACACTTTTTAAATAAAGCAAAATTTCTGGACGTCTATAAATCGTTTCAGTGACCCTGTAGGTGGCCACGGTAACTTTGCTTCATCTATAGAAACAAATTGCATTATTTCATTTAGATATGTCAGGTTATAAACGGGTTCATTCTTAAACTCAGGCACGAGGAGAAAAGATTATTTATCTGTGAATCACTCTAATCTTACTTGCTTTCGCACCACGTGAAGAACAATTTATCTCGACATCACTCGAATTCAAACCAAATCTTTCAACGTGAAGTTGGTATTTATCCTCAGTGATATTGACAACAGTTGAGGCATTTTATCACACTTAAAGAACGCCAAGGAAGTGTGGAAACATTAAAGGGAGGGATTCTATTGGTGCATAAGGCGTCTCATACTAGGGAAAGTTGTATGGGTTTAGTTTTACATCTAATTAAATGAAAATGTGCTCCACAATTTGGCAGAGATAGTAAAAATTAAAAAGAGCTTAAAGAAAATTTAGAGTAAGATTACTAAACAATCAGTAAATAGTTTCACTTCAATCTGTACATTACAAATATTTATTTTACTTGATTTTAAATCTTTCAGGCGGACATTTATCCCAAATGGAAATAAGACCATCCAGTGTGACAAAACGTAGAGACAATTACATGTGAGTGTTGTAAACTTTTGTGGAAACACCAGACCTGTCAATTCAGTTAGCAACAAACGGACAAGTCGCCTTCGCACACTAAAAAGAGTAAAAAAAACCTAACAAACTGTTCCGAACACTCGTATAGATATGTAAATTGTGTGTACATATATATTGACCCGAAAAAAAAATCACACAGAAAAATGCGAGAGGAAAGGCGTTATATATATTTTTGTGAGGGGGTACTCCGGTCAATGATTGGTCTAGGGTTCGTGACGTAGCTGACGATTGAGGGGAAGAGGAAGAGGGGGGAAAGGATCAAAATAGAGAGAATAAAAAAAAAAAGTCGGAAAACATGGGAATATATTGAAGAGAGTTTGAGGGGGGTGCAAAGTGGGAGGACTGGCAGGGGTGAAAGGGGGTGTAGAATGGAATTGGATGGAAATGCCATTAGATTGGCAAAGCTTCCCTGAAGCCTAAAACTGACCGCTCTAAAGGGAGGGATGAAAAAAATAGAAAATAAAAGTACAGAGGATTTTCCCTCTCGCACCCCCACCCCCTACTTTTTTACTATTTTTCTCTCCGAACGATATATATAAAAAAAATTGAGATGGACTTTGAATTATGTAGTAGGCAAGTTCTTGTTCTGGTATTTGTCTTTATCTCCATACATAAATATGTAAGAGCATTCGCTTAGCTCTGATCTCGAGCGTTCAAACTCAGGACTTCATTTGGTATGCTTATATTTTACTTACGCTCTTTTGAAAATACACCATTTCAATACTAGTGCGGCTTATCACAACACGCACTCGAAATCAATCCCTGGAAAGAGACACGTCGGCGAATTCTGTTAAGACAAATTTATTCACAGTTTTCTTTTAATCAAAATGTTGAAGGTGAATTTCAAATAAGTTCATTAGAAACCCCGCCTCAATATTGATCACAAAATCATGAGAGCACCAAGTAAATTTCACACCTATGTATTTGTTACAATAAAAACGTTATTTTGACTTTAGTGAATCCAGGAATATATTATTTATATTTTATTTATTGCCAAATTCCTGTTGTGCATTTGTTTTTCACTTCAGCCTGTTAATTTATCGAGTAAGAAGCTTGAGTTGATGTTAGATTATTTTATTTGAGTAGTTAACGTGTGCTTTAATATCTCATAGTGACTTACAAACTAGCTTAGCTTAAGACACCACATTTTCTGCTAAGCACAAGAGGAGGCGCCAACGATATTTTCATCGGTGGTGGACGTCTACCAAAATTTGGACTGATTGCAGAGTATTCGTTGTAATCGGCTTGGGTGGCGTAGCCAGCGTAATCTGTTTGGGCTTTAAATATTCCTTTTATATTGAAAGTAAGAAGAGCAGATTTAATTTATTTCTCTATCATTCATTGGTAAAAAAAAAGCAGTCATCAAACAAATAAACAAACATAGTTTTTGTTTTAATTAAAAGTTATTGTGACTTTATAAAATAACATATAAACTAAAACAAATTATGAACATATAAACTAGATTCTATATCTACGAAAACCAAACTAATTAAACCCCACCGTAAGTCACGTATTCTAAGGTGCTAGGATTTCAGTAAACAGGATTGTCACTTGACTGAAGGTCAAGGTTCGGCTCTTGCCTAGGTTTACAGCGATGTAACATTCTTGTTTTCTCATTCGATCTCTAGGTTACTGGGGCTACACTTGTTTTAAAACTACCTTAGTAACTCCTACCTATTAAATTAACTCGTTACAAGCATTACGTTAGATCCTCTAATAAAAACTATAACTTACATTAAAAAACAATAAGGGCATTTTACTTTTTTGTTATCACCGCGTCTTACTAGCCTTTCGGGTTATACCCTTATGTAATAATTATGCTAGGAAGGTATATTTAGAGGAAGTGTACCCGCACTTGCGTGGTGTTAGAGTGGTAAACCATTTGGGGGGGGGG